>LR751503.1:82947-153644 GCA_902729485.2 Mus minutoides
TTCTGAGAAACCGCCAGACTGATTTCCAGAGTGGTTGTACCAGCTTGCAATCCCACCAGCAATGAAGGAGTGTTCCTCTTTCTCCACATCCTCGCCAGCATCTGCTGTCACCTGAATTTTTGATCTTAGCCATTCTGACTGGTGTGAGGTGGAATCTCAGGGTTGTTTTGATTTGCATTTCTCTGATGATTAAGGATTTTGAACATTTTTAAGGTGCTTCTCAGCCCTTTGGCATTCTTCAGTTGAGAATTCTTTGTTTAGCTCTGTACCCCATTTTTAATGGGGTTATTTGAATTTCTGGAGTTCAGCTTCTTGAGCTCTTTGTAAATATGCTCCACTATGTTCATAGCAGCCTTATTTATAATAGCCAGAAGCTGGAAAGAACCCAGATGTCCCTCAACAGAGGAGTGGATACAGGAAATGTGGTACATTTACACAATGAAGTACTACTCAGCTATTAAAAACAATGAATTTATGAAATTCTTGAGCAAATGGACGTATCTGGTGGATATCATCCTGAGTGAGGTAACCCAATCACAAAAGAAATCACTTAGTATGCACTCACTGATAAGTGGATATTAGCCCAGAGATACCCAAGATACAATTTCTAAAACACAAGAAAATCAAGAAAGACCAACATGTGGATACTTCATTCCTCCCTAGAATAGGGATTAAAATATACATGGAAGGAGGTGCAGAGACAAAGTTTGGAGCTAAAATGAAAGGATGGACCATCCAGAGAGTGCCCCACCCTGGTGGTCCATCACATATTCAGCCACCAAATGCAGACACTACTGCATACACCAGCAGGATAGTGCTGAAAGGACCCTGATATAGCTGTCTCCTGGCAGGCTTTGACAGTCCCTGACAAATACAGAAGTGGATGCTCACAGTCATCTATAGGGCAAAACACAGGGTCCCCAATGTAGGAGCTAGAGAGAGTACCCAAGAGCTGTAGGGGTCCGCAACCCTATAGATGGAACAACAATATGAACTAATCAGAACCCCCAGAACTCATGTCTCTAGCTGCATAGTTGGCCATTATTGGGGAAGAAAGGCCCTTGGTCTAGCAATGTTTATATGCCCCAGTACAGGGGAACGCCAGGGCCAAGTAGTGGGAGTGGGAGGGGAGGGGAGCAGGGCGCGGGGGGGGGGGGGTATAGGGGACTTATGGGATAACACTTGAAATGTAAATGAAGAAAATATCTAATAAAAAAAGATTAAAACTAGTTTGAGTATCTAATCACACTTACACTGGACTCTCCCAGCTCTCCCTGATGTTCTGCTTTGAGAGTTTGGTGGTTATAGCCTCAAAGTGAAAAGAAAACAAAAACAAAAACAAAAACAGAGGCAGCTGGAAATGAATGCTTGAGGAAATCCCTAGAGGTCTCAGGAAAGCCACTAGAGAAAATACAACTACTGGCTGGTTTTGTGTGTTAACTTGACACAGCTGGAGTTATCACAGAGAAAGGAGCTTCAGCTGGGGAAGTGCCTCCATGAGATCCAGCTGTGGGGTATTTTGTCAATTAGTGATCAAGAGGGGGAAGGGCCCCTTGTGGATGGTGCCACCCCTGGGCTGGTAGTCTTGGGTTCTATAAGAGAGCAGGCCGAGAAAGCCAGTGGAAGCAAGCCAGTATAGAATATCCCTCCAGGCGGTGGTGGCGCACGCCTTTAATCCCAGCACTCGGGAGGCAGAGGCAGGCAGATTTCTGAGTTCGAGGCCAGCCTGGTCTACAGAGTGAGTTCCAGGACAGCCAGAGCTATACAGAGAAACCCTGTCTGGAAAAAAAAAATTTGCATCAGCTTCTGCTTCCTGACCTGCTTGAGTTCCAGTCCCGACTTCCTTTAGTGATGAACAGCAATGTGGAAATGTAAGCTGAATAAACCCTTTCCTCCCCAATTTTTCTTGGTCATGATGTTTGTGCAGGAATAGAAACCCTGACTAAGACAACAACCAAGCAAAACTCCAAGACTGAATCTGACAGTGGGAAGCCGAGTCTGCAGGCTGGGCATCTGCTGGGCAGACGGAAGGCCACAGCAGTACTCAGTGACCAACCTGGAAGAACCTGGCATTGGTTTAGGTTTCAGGTATTGCTGTTTAACAAACTGCTGAACTGTACTTACTTCCAAAGGCAAATACTGCAAATTGAAACCATTATTACTTTTTTTCTTTGTGCTACAGAGGGTTGATCTTAGGGCCCCACATGTGGTTGTCCAAAAGCTCTACCCCTTAGACAATGTTCCCAGCCTTCTTCTTACCTTTTTTTTTTTTTTTGATTCTCTTTACTGTTTATTTATTTCTATTGCCTGTATGTGAGCGTGGATGCCCCAGCTTGCAGGAGTCCATTCTTTCTTTCCACTCTTGGGTCCTGGGATTGAGCTCTGGTCATCAGGCTTGGTGGTAGATGCCTTTACCTGCTCAGCCCTCTCACCAGGTACGCCCTTGAACTCATTCTGAAGTTCTTAAGGACCCTGTTCAAAAATCCTATTTATTCAACCTGTGGCTGGAGTTACAGGCCTGCACTACCAGACCTGGCTGAAAACAGTATTTTTTATTTTTTATGTTCTCACTGAAGCCCCCAGTATTTACAAGGGCATGGATACTATGTTTTATACACACACACACACACACACACACACACACACACATACACACACCATCTTGTTATCTTCTACTAATTTCTTCCTGGCTATGCTGAAACAATAACAAACTTAGATTCATTTGAGATTATGATCTCACTCAAACATTGATTGACCACCTAATATGTGCCGGAGACTATCCTAGGCAGTTTAGCATTTTAACTTCAAAAGGGTCCTGGAAAACTACAGATCCTGATGACGCATTTTCGGTAACAAACCCACTTTGCTGTGGCATACTTAGTAATGTAATAAAAGTACTCATTCCTTGTGTCCTTTTAACTTGCATGAATTGCCTCGTGGTCCCTGGAGTCATCAACAGACTGATGGTTTATCTTCATAAATTGAATTAGAACTATATATCATGATTAACAGGAAGTCTGGTATCCATCTCTGGGCGCTCTCTCTCTCTCTCTCTCTCTCTCTCTCTCTCTCTCTCTCTGCCAAGATGTAGCCTGATTCCTGGGGGGAATGTATGATCCAGGAAGGTCTGGAAACAGAAAAGTTCACCATTCCCCAGTCCAGAACCAGCACGCCAGACTTCCAAACCACTTGATGTAACTACCAGAAACAAGGGACTCCCTACGCCTGTGCTCCACAACATTTAAACACTAGCTTAGCAGGGGCACAAGGCAAACAGCTCCAAATCAGTGGTTAAGAGCTTGTACTAGTTCAGGGTCGGAATTTGGTTCTCAGCACCCACATCAGGCAGCTCCAGGTTCAGGGAATCTGATGCACTCTTCTGGCCTCCACAGACACCAGCAAATGTGCACATATACATAAGTAAATGATAAAGTGAATATTTTATTGTTTTAAACAGAAAGAACAACTGGGAGCTTATGAGATGGCTCAGTGGGTAAGAACTCGTGCTGTAGAAGCATGAGCACCTAGGTTTGAATCCCCTAGCATGCACAAAAAAAGCTGAGTGTGGCCAAGTACTCTGATAACCATGGGGAAGGAGGGTAGAAACTGGTGATGTTGGGACAAAGGGTTGTTGTGGTAAATATTATCTGGGGGGTTTCTAACTGACTTTAGATCATTTACTTCCCAAATAAAAGACCAAAACCCTTTAGATTAATAATCTTACAGCCTTACAGCCTCAGAGATGGCAGGATATCAGCCCTCTCTGCTAGTTTGTCTACTTCCCTGTCAATAACCCTGAGATATCACTTGCCCTCCTGGATAGCTCCTACTCCAACAGGCCGGCCTTCGTGGCATGAGCTCACAATTCTCCTTCTCCATGGCAACTTCTTCCTTCTCTTTCTCCTCATTCTGGCCCTTGCTGGAGCACCCCAACCTTTGCCCTGGCTTATGCCCAGCCCAGGCTGTAGGCATCTTTATTAACCAATGAGGTATAACTTGGGGGACACGGTTTATACAACAAAGGCAGATGAGGATCTGCTCATCTTGAAGCAACCAGATCTTGGGGTTCAGACTTAAGCATTTGAATATAAGCAGCACCAGACCAACCCTGTACAAAAGTAGAGACAGTTGATATACAGGGTTTCCTGGCCAGCCAGTCTAGGTTCAGTAACAGATCGTTTCAAAGAAATAAGGCATCTTTCATCTGTATAGCTCTCTCTGTGTGTGTGTGTGTGTGTGTGTGTGTGTGTGTATTTATGTGTGCATAAAACACATTGGGGTTACATAAAAACAAGAAGGAGGGTCTGGGAAGATGGCTCGGAAGTTAAGAGCTCTTGCTGCACTTACAGAGGAACCATGTACAGTTCCCAGTACCCAAATGGTGGGTCGCAACAGCCTGTAACTCCAGTCCTCTTCTGACTTCTTCATGCACTGTGTGCACGTGGTGCACAGACATATAAGCAGGTAAAACATCCACGACATAAAATGAAATAAGTAAATCTTTAAAAGTTAAAAAAAAAAAACAAGAAGGAGCATAAACATTTGCTGTTGATAGAAGTGTCAGCATTACATTACAGGAAGTGCATGTGGGATGGGATACATTCTCATGGGTATCTTTAGAAGATACAAACCAGCCAGGCATGGTGGCGCACACCTTTAACCCCAGCACTCAGGAGGCAGAGGCAGGTGAATTTCTGAGTTCGAGGCCAGCCTGGTCTACAAAGTGAGTTCCAGGACAGCCAGGGCTACACAGAGAAACCCTGTCTCAAAAAAAAAAAAAAAAAAAAAAAAAAAAAAAAAGAAGAAGACACAAACTGCTACCGACTGAATTTAGACTTGGCAAATCAGATAACGAAGGAAACATGAGAGGACATTAGAGAGGACAGCAACTTAAGAGCAAACTTGAGAAAGAAGAAAAATCTAGGTGTGGTAGAGCACACCTTTAATCCCAGCATTTGGGAGATAGAGGCAGGCAGATCTCTGTGAGTGGAAGGTCAGCCCAAATAGGACTTTTAATTGCAGAATTTAAATACTTTGATAGCTAGATCTAGGTAGTCAGCCTTTGGAGGAGGAAGTGGCCATTAAAGGAATAGACCTTGGAGGCTAGCTATAGGAATGTAATCTAACCATTTTTTAGCAAGATGGAGGGAATAGGGGAAGGGCAGGGCCTGCCATAGCTGCATTTGCCATACTCAGTCTCTTCAGACAGCTCAGGGTTATTGGGTTACTGCGGTCTGCCACTTGAGCCTTCCAAGTAGTTGGGACATCAGGTCTGTGCCATCAGGTGTGGCAGAGAAACACTTTTTTTAACTTATTTATCTACTTATTTATTTAACTTATTTGTTTTATTTATTTGTTTGTTTATTTATTTATATTTGAGAGGAAGATGTGTTAAGGAAAAGTGAGATTGTCCAATAGTGGGAAAGCCTCCAAGGGCAGAATGCTCAGAACATTTTATAAGGAAAATTAGGCATGTTACTGTATTTGTGAATATTCTAATTTCATTGAATAAGTAAGACTTGGGGCTGGAGAGTTGGCACAGCAGTTAACAGTGGCTGCTGATCTTCCACAGGGCCGGTGTTAGTCCTAAGGCACTCACAAGGAGAAGTTCACTACTGCTTATAACACCAATTCCAGAAGATCTGACATCCTTTCCTCTTCTGGCCCACCAAAACAGCTATATGTACATGGCAGGCATGTGCATTTGATGTGTATGCATGTACTTGAGTACGCACACACAAATAAAAAAACTTAGAAAAGCAAAAAAAAGTAAGACATTTCTAAACTAATTACAGTAGAAGGAAAAAATATATTAAGACAAATGGACTAGGGAGCAAGTATGTGTAAGGAGATAGTGTATTCAAAACCTGGTCCTCACTGAACATTGTACATCAGCAATTTGGAGGTGGAAGTAGGGGCATTAGGAATTCAAAGCTAGTCTTGGGTACACTATGCTTTTGAGGCCATCTAAGCTCTGTGAGAGCTTTTCTAAAGGAAGGAAGGAAGGAAGGAAGGAAGGAAGGAAGGAAGGAAGGAAAGAAAGAAAGAAAGAAAGAAAGAAAGAAAGAAAGAAAGAAAGAAAGCAAGCAAGCTAGGCAGGCAGGGTAACACACATTTTTTTTTCCGAGACAGGGTTTCTCTGTGTAGCCCTGCTTGTCCTGGAACTCACTCTGTAGACCAGGCTGGCCTCCAATTCAGAAATCCGCCTGCCTCTGCCTCCCAAGGGCTGGGATTAAAAGTGTGTGCCACTGTCTTAGTCAGGGTTCCTGCACAAACATCATGACCAAGAAGCAAGGTGGGGAGGAAAGGGTTTATTCGGCTTGGCTTACACTTCCATACAGCTCTTCATCACCAAGGAAGTCAGGACTGGAATTCAAGCAGGAGCTGATGCAGAAGCCATGGAGGGATGTTTCTTACTTGTTTGTTTCAACCTGCTCTCTTATAGAACCCAAGACTACCAGTCCAGAGATGGTCCCACCCACAATGGGCCTTTCTCCCTTGATCACTAATTGAGAAAATACCCCACAGCTAGATCTCATAGAGGTACTTCCCCAACTGAAGCTCCTTTCTCTGTGATAACCCAAGCTGTGTCAAGTTGAAACAAAACTAGCCAGTACAGCCACCATTGCCCGGCATGTAACACATAATTTTTTTCTTTTTTTTTCTTTGTCTCTGAGGTGGGTTTCCTGTAAGCAGCAAAATGTTGGGTCTTGTTTGTGTAGCCAGTCTGTTAGTCTATGTCTTTTTATTGGGGAATTAAGTCCATTGATGTTAAGAGAAATCAAAGAAAAGTTAGTGTTACTTCCTGTCATTTTTTTCTTTTTTTAAAATTAGATATTTTCTTAATTTACATTTCAAATGCTATCCCGAAAGTTCCCTCCCCCCTCCCCCTGCCCTGCTCCCCTGCCCACCCACTCCCATTTCTTGGCCCTGGCGTTCCCCTGTATTGGGGCATATAAAGATGTAACACATATTTTTAATCCAAGCACTCAGGAGGTAGGAAGGCCTAGATAGCAAGTTAAACGGGGTTACATAGTAAGACCATAGCAAACAAAGGAAAGAAAGAAAGATGGTAGGTAGGTAGGTAGGTAGGTAGGTAGGTAGGTAGATAGGTAGGTAGATAGACAGACAGACAGATAGATAGAAAAATAAAAGACAAAAGGAAAATCCACCAGCCCTTCACTTAGCACTAGCCTTGTGACCTTTGGCCTTCCCCATCTCCTTCCTCTGTGCTGTAAAGGTGGGTCACAGTACTTGCCTGAGAGTGTAGTGATGAGCATGAGACTCACAGGTAAAGTATTCAGCAGACTACTGGTACCAGTGCAGTGGAGCAAGTTTCAGCTTGCAGAAACTTACAGCCACTCCAAAAATCCCTGATACTGTGGTGAGCACAAACCCATAGAGTCACAGATGCCCAGGAGCCTCAGACCAGCCTGTGTCTTTCCCACTGCTGCTGGAGGACTTGTTATACTCTAGAGATCTAGGTTTCTTCGGGCTTGGAGTTTAATCTGTGTTTTCCTTGCTTCCCAGATCAGAGGTTTCTGTGCAGCACTAGGGAGCTAGCAGGTCCTACTGATATCAAAGTGACCTGAATTCTTCCATGGAATCTATCCTGAAAGGCCCTCAGCTACATCTTCCCTTCACACTGATGCTACCAGGAGAAATACATCATCCCTTACTATCACCTCTTTAGAAGATGGAAACCAGGCTTAGCATTTAGCCTAGCAAAGGTTCTCCTCATTTCAAACAAACAATATGCGTTTGTGATATTAAATATTGTCAACTTGACAGGACCTCAAATTACTTAAAAAAAAAAAAAAAAAAACCTCCAGGCATGGATTTTCCCTATGAGGGACTCTCTAGAGTAGGTTCATTGGAGTGGTAAGACCTATTCTAACTGCCTGACCAGAGAGAAGGAAGGAAGGAAGGAAGGAAGGAAGAAAGGAAGGAAGGAAGGAAGGAAGGAGCACCATTCATCTCTCTCTGCCTCCTGACTGCAGATACTATATGACCAGCTTCTCTGCAAGCCCCTGTTGCCATGACCCCTCTGCCATGAGGGACAGTGCCTTGGCACTGTGAAGTTAAGCAAACCCTCCTTCCATTAAGTTTGATATTGCTAAGGTACTTTACCATAGCAACCAGACACATAACTAATACAACAATCTTAGAAATACTGGTCTCATACAGTTCCCATGCAAGTGCTGACCCATGTAGAATGCTCTATTCAAACCCTGGACCTGTGCCTGCAATGGCTGTTCTCTCACCTGCCTTCCCTGGCTAATCTCTCACTGGTTCCTTACTGGTAGCGTCTTCCAAGTGGCCGGCAATAGAGTTCTAGATAAGGTTTTGGAGGAGAGAGGCAGCAAGATGGCTTGGAAGGTAAAAGTACACGCCACCACTGCTGTGCTCTGCCCTCCACACATGTAGTATGGCATGTACACACACACACACACACACACACACACACATTAATAAATAATTTTTAAATAAAAATAGGCTGGGTTGAGGGGACAAGTTGAGAAGACAAAGGGGATTAGTTCGAGTGGGAGGGGTAAGGCAAGGTGATGGGTGTGCAGACGATCGAAATGCATTATGTATATTTATGAAAGCACCAGTATTGAAACCTACCATTCTATATAATTAATGCATGCCAATAAAAATGTTTTAAAAGGTTGCAAGATGGCTCAGCAGGTAACTACGCCTGCAATCAAGCCTGATGACCTCAGTTTGGAAACCTATATGGTGGAAAGAGAGAACCAACTCCCACTAAAGTTCCCTGATGTCCACACCCATATGGTAGTGGGTGCGCACACATGCAAAACAAATAGAAATGGATTAAAATGTTTAAGTGTGATTCTAAAACTGTGTTCACCTCTCAACTAAAGACATAATTTCCCACATAGGAAGACTCAGAAGAATGAATGGGACAGCACAGGAGGGGAGGTGAAAGGAGAAGGGCGGGAAGCTCAGAGAACCTACAGATTCATTATATCCAGGCGCTGTACTGACCTGTGTCTCAGACATAGTGACACACGCCTCAGACGCTAGCATTCCAGGACACGGAGTGGGGAGGGCTGGGAGATCAAGGCTATCCTCAACAACAAAATGAGTTTGCGGCAGCCTAGGCTACCAAACCAAGATTCTGAGTCAGAATGAAGACTCGGGGGGGGGGGGGGGGGAAGGAAAAAAAAAAGAAAGACGGGAGGGAGGTTTCATTGTTTAATCCTTCCCCCGAACCAATGACATAAATCAGTGTTTTAATAAGCACTTTTTACATTCATATTTACTTGTGTACATGTACACGTATGTGCGTGTGCCTGGAAGTCCATTCATGCACATGGGTGCAATCAGAAAAGATCTTAATCAAACATGCTTTGGGGCTTCTCAAGCCCTTTGAGCTGTAATGCTCCTTTTCGCTCATTCATGCAGAAGCCCCTTAAGTAAAAGACTTTCGTTTTAATCACTAATTCACATTCAGCAAATATGAGACATTGTGCCTGGACTGGTGTCGCTTCAGCATAATGATCTTGTTTCATCCTGAACACAGTCTTATGAGGGAAGAGACAGCCGGTCAGAGATACCCAAGTTCATATTGCCAGTGATGATAGAATGTGGGGGTGTCCTGCATCACCACTGTCACGTTGGCTGTACGTCTGTACTCCAGCCAGCAGTGCATGAGTGGTCCTGTTACTCCGCATTCTCCCCAGCATGAGCTGTTCCTTGTCTTGTTGATCTTAGTCATTTTGATGGAATCTCAAACTAGTTTTGATTTGCATTTCCCTAATGGCTAAGGAGGTTGAACATTTCTTTAAGTGTTTCTCAGCCTTTGAGTGTCCTCTATTAACAATTCACTTTAGATCTGTACCCTCTCCCGTTTTAAATTATTTGTTGTTTTCATATCTAGTTTTTCGAGTTCTCTTTATATTTTGGTCATCAGCCCTCGATCAGATGTGGAGTTGGTGAAATTCCTTTCCCTTTCTGTAGGCTATAGATTTATCTGAATGATGGTGTCTTTTGTTGTGAGGAGACTTTAAGTTTCATGAGGTCCCATTTATTAATTGTTTATCTTAAGGCCTGTGCTAATGGTGTTGTCTTAATAAGGGTTTTATTTCTGTAAAGAGACACCATGACCAAGGCAGCTCTTATAAAGGACATTTAACTGGAGCTGGCTTACAGTTTCAGAGGTTTAGTCCATTACCTTTGTAACAGCAAGCATGTCAGGGTCCAGGTACCACACTGGACATTGCATGAGCATATATGATCTCAAAGCCTACTTCCACTTCTTCCAACAAGGCCACATCTATTCCAACAAGGTCATACCTCCTAATAATGCCACTTCCTATGGGTCAAGTGTTGCGGGAAGAATTAAAAACAACCTGCAAGTTCTCGTTCTTCTGGGATCCTGATAGGTGTGTCCCCTGGGTATTTCAGGTAAAATGTGTTTCTAGGTATTGGAAATTGGTACTAGGAATAGGGGATGGGATTGATGATGGTAGTGCTGGAAGGGTCCACTGGTGGGAGAAAGCAGAGTGTACCACCAGGATCTGCTTAGTCTCTTGGAAACGGGGGCAGTGAAGAAGGGCCACAATAGACAGGCTGTTACAGAACTGGGGCTGAGACTGGGGGATTGGATTTGGATGGGGTAGGGGGAGCCGGGGGCTGGGGCAGTGAAGATCTGGAGCTTGCTACCTGCTTAGCTGGCTGTCTTGCTTCTCTGGCAGGCCTGGCTGGTGGGTTCCCAGGGAATGCCTTATTGAACTGAGGACTGGGAAAAAGCAATAAATCGGCAAACGGAAGGTTGGAGAGGAAACTCTGTGTGGTCCACTGGAGATGGGAGTAGAGAGAGAAGCAAAGGAGCAGCAGGTGGCCTGCTACAGAGCTGAGGTAAGACTGGGGAAATGGATTTGGAGAAGAGAATGGAGGGGTAATGATCTGTGGCTACCACACGCTTTTCTGGCTGGAGTTGTAAATATTTTCCAGGAAGTTCCAAAAGCACTCCTTTTCATGGTGGCTCCTAAGGTCGCCTGTGTCAAGATGAAGCTGAATATCTCCTTCCCTGCCACGGGCTGTCAGAAACTCATTGAAGTAGATAATGGATACAGACTTCATGTATTCTAGGAAAAGCACCAGGCTGCAGAAGTAGCTACTGATGCTCTCTAAGGGATGGTGGAAAAATGGAAGGGTGTCTGGTTCATATCAGTGGTGGGAATGCCTAAAAGAGCTAGCAAAATAAGAAAGCTTTTCAATCTCTCTAAAGAAGATGGTGTCGGCCAAATATGTTGTCAGAAGGCCCTTAAACAGAGAAGGTAAGAAGCCCAGGATCTGAGCACCCAGAATTCAGTGTCTTGTTATTCCATGTGTCCTGGAACACAAACACCAAAGTATTTCTCCAAAGAAATAACACACTAAGAAAAACAAGGAGGAGGCTGCAGAATATGCTAAACTTTTGGCCAAGAGAATGAAGGAAGAGCCAAGACAAAGCTCCAGGAACAGATTGCCAAGGGATGTAGGCTGACGTTGCTGAGAGCTCATACATCTAAGTCCAGTCAAAAATAAGCCTTTGAAGGGTAACAAATAAATAATCATATCTTGGGGGAAGGAGAAATTGCAAAAATATAATATTTATTAAAGCTCATTTTGTTTGGTTATCTTGCTTTACAAACTATGCCTAAAGGAGCTGGAGAGATGGCTCAGCAGTTAAGGGTGTTGGCTGCTCTTTGAGAAAACCCAGGTTCAATCTCCAGCACCCACATGGCAGCTCACAACTGTCCAGTTCCAGGAGATCTGACACCCTCATGTGGACATACATGCAGGCAAAAATACCAATGCTCATGAAAAAGGGCATCATCGCATAGTAGTAAATGAATACATAAATTATGTCTAAGTCTGGTAGCACACACCTTTAATGCCAGCACTCAGAGGCAAAGGGAGGCAGATCTCTGTGAGTTTGAGGTTAACCTGGTCTACAAAGTGAGTTCCAGGACAGCCAGGACTGTCACACGGGGAAACCGTCCCCCCCAAAAATCATGCCTATAAATAAGCAATCTATTTTTAAATAGAATGATATTAAGAAATATGATTACTTAGGGCAAGCTAGCAGAAGGAACAAAGTGTTGGCTTTAGCTTTCTTTATTAATTCGGTATATGTTGCATGTAAATTATTTATTACAAATTGAATGTGACTGTTTTCGTCTTTCATCTGTTAGTTAAGTATACAGAAGGAAAATATAGAGAATTTCTTTTTATCTGATTTTTATTAGGATTTTTTTATTTACATTTTAAATGTTATCACCTTTCCTAGTTTTCCCTCCAAAAATTTCCTATCCCCCCACCCCACCCCGATTCACCAACCCACACACTCCTGCTTCCTGGCCTTGGCATTCCCCTATTCTGGGGCATAGAACCTTCACAGAACCAAGGGTCTCTCCTCCCATCGATGACAGACTAGGCCATCGTCTGCTACATATGCAGCTGGAGCCATGAGTCCCACCATGTGTTTTCATTGGTTGGTGATTTAGTCCCTGTGAGCTATGGGAGTACTGGTTAGTTCATATTGTTGTTCCTCCTATGGGGCTGCAAACCCCTTCAGCTCCTTGAGTACTTTCTCTTGCTCCTTCATTGGGGACCCTGTGCTCAGTCCAATGCTGTGATCATCCACTTCTGTATTTGTCTGGCACTGGCAGAGCCTCTCAGGAGACAGCTATATCAAGCTCCTGTCAGCAAGCTCTTGTTGGCATTCACAGTAGTGTCTGGATTTGGTGGTTGTATATAGGATGAATCCCCAGGTGGGGCTGTTTCTGAATGGTCATTCCTTCAATCTCTGCTCCACACTTTGTCTCTATAACTCCTTCCATGGGTATTTTGTTCCCCTTTCTAAGAAGGATCAAAGTATCCATACTTTGGTCTTCCTTCTTCATGTGTTTTGCGAATTGTTGGGTATTCTGAGCTTCTGGACTAATATCCACTTATCAGTGAGTGTATATCATGTGTGTTCTTTTGTGATTGGGTTACCTCACTCAGAATGATATATCCCAGATCCATCCATTTGTCTAAGAATTTCATGAATTTATTGTTTTTAATAGCTGAGTAGTACTCCATTTTGCAAATGTACCACATTTTCTGTATCCATTCCTCTGTTGAGGGACATCTGGGTTCTTTCCAGCTTCTGGCTATTATAAATAAGGCTGCTATGAACATAGTGAAGCATGTGTCCTTATTACCAGTTGGAACATCTTCTGGGTATATGCCCAGGAGAGGTATTGCTAGATCTTCCGGTAGTACTATGTCCAGTTTTCTGAGGAACCTCCAAACTGATTTCCAGAGTGGTTGTACCAGCTTGCAATTCCACCAGCAATGGAGGAGTGTTCCCTTTCACCACATCTTCGCCAGCCTCTGCTGTCACCTGAATTTTTGATCTTAGCCATTTTGCCTGGTGTGAAGTGGAATCTCAGTGTTGTTTTGATTTGCATTTCCCTGATGATTAAGGATGTTGAACATTATTTTAGGTGCTTCTCAGCCATTCGGTATTCCTCAGTTGAGAATTCTTTGTTTAGCTCTGTACTCCGTTTTTTTAAATAATGTTATTTGATTCCCTGGAGTCTAATTCTTGAGTTCTTTGTATAAATTGGATATTACCCCTTTATCAGATTTAGAATTGGTAATGATCTTTTCCCAATCTGTTGACTGCCTTTTTGTCTTATCGACAGTGTCCTTTGCCTTATAGAAGTGTTGCAATTTTATGAAGTCCCATTTGTCAATTCTTGATCTTACAGCACAAGCCATTGGTGTTCTGTCCAGGAATTTTTCCCCTGTGCCCATATGTTCAAGGCTCTTCCCCACTTTCTCCTCTAGAAAGGGCAATTTGCAAATTCATCTGGAATAACAAAAAACCTAGGATAGCAAAAACTATTCTCAACAATAAAAGGACTTCTGGTAGAATCACCATCCCCGACCTCAAGCTGTACTACAGAGCAATTGTGATTTAAAAAAAAAAAAAGCTGCATGGTACTGGTACAGTGACAGACAGGTAGATCAATGAAATAGAACTGAATTCCCAGAAATGAACTCATACGCCTATGTTCACTTGATCTTTGACAAGGGCACTAAAACCATCCAGTGGAAAAAAGACAGCATTTTCAACAAATGGTGCTGGCTCAACTGGCAGTTAGCATGTAGAAGAATGCGATTTGATCCATACTTATCTCCTTGTACAAAGCTCAAGTCCGAGTGGATCAAGGACCGCCACATAAAACCAGAGACACTGAAACTTATAGAGGAAAAAGTGGGAAAGAGCCTCAAACATATGGACACAGGGAAGAATTTCTAAAATGGTTCAGTTAATCTGAGACAAAGATTCTGCTTGTTCAGTTTACACTTTGTAAAATGGATCATTTATTCATAATTTGGTAGTCACTGACTTGTGTATTAATGTAGGGCATTCTGGACTGATCTAGATGTTCTAAAGAAGTGCCTGTTGAAAAGAAACTAAGGCAGCATTGTTTCTAGGAGTCTACCTTTTAAGATGGAAATTAAAAATCATTTATTTTGGGCAATACATGTATTGCCATGGTTTCAAGTACTAAACATGGTAGTTAAGATGATAATCCTCCCCCCCCCCAAAAAAAGATGATAATCCCAATTTTTAACATTCCACCTTGTCAAATTGTTTCTAACTAAAAATCCTGCTTTGCTGGAAATACTGTTTGTTTGTTTGTTTTCAGTCCATACTAGCTGGTATTGTGAATATTTGAAACAAATATACAAAGGTCATTATATGGAAAAGCTTAACATGAGACTGACTTTGTTTACAAAGCTTTCAGCTGTTGGTCTGCTGTAAACAAACAGTTAATTACAGTTATCTTATGCTTCTATAGAACTCTGGAACATGGTCCAGCCAGTTGTACAGTTGCTTTTAACATATATTAACTTTATATTTAACCTTATGTTGGCTGGTGTTAATCTTCATATAAAACTTTTCATCATATGACTTTGTCCTTTAATGTCCCCTGCAAAGTCGTACAGTTATTACCTCCTGACTTACATTCTAGGTCTAGCCCAGCTGTTGACATTTATCATGCCACATGTTAGCCTTGAAGCGGTTACCAAGTTATTGGAACCTCCAGTCCCCTAAAAGCAGTTCAGGAGACCTCTGGAAGGGGACTGACAGGCCATGGCCACCGAACTCTTTGCCACTCTGAATATTGTGTTGGGCTCTGCTGTTTACTACAAACCAAGCGGGACTAAAAGCAGCTGAAGCCTTCTCTGCATTAATTCCCCTCTCTACCTCACCAGCGCAGATCGGCTTGCCATCCTTCAGGGCTGCCGAAGTACCACTCCCAGACTAGATCTGACTGCTGCTAAGGGCAGGAGCCATACCAACAAATCCTAACTGGGTTGCAATGGAGCCTAGAGACAGGAACCAGAAAAAAAAAAAAAAAAAGACTCAGTCACAAGCCTTCTCCTACCTACGAGTTTCTGGTTCCCTCCCACTCTGGCCTCTCCCCTCGATCACTCTTTTCTCCTATCTCCTCATACTTAAGTTTTTATCTGTCTTTTAAATGTTTCAGTTAAATGAGCAGACAAAATGTTCTACATACATTCTCCAATAGCTCTCACCCGCCAACAGCTCCATTTGCTTCTGATACATCTGCAAAAAGATCTTTTAGATACTGTGGAGAAACCTCCACGCCTTTCACCCAAGGCCACATTCTTGACATTCGTCCTCTATTTTCTCCAGTTCCCTTTGGTGCTCTTTGGCTCCCTCCTACTTCTGCTAGCTCTGCTAGCAATGGCAGGAGTCGTTTTTTCACCCAGAGTCAGCTCTGTGCCCGCTTCTCACTGGCCCACTCTGTCTCTCGTGCCTCTGTTCCTCCCTAGCCCTCAACCTTTCCAGAAAAAAATCTCTCAATTGTATTTCATAACCAAAATGCTGGTTCCCAATGAAATGCAGGGCAAATGGCTAATTGCTATGCCTATTTAACATACCAAAGTGCACACTGGCCACCAGGCTCTCTTAGCATTGCAAGTACCTGTTACAGGCAGCATTTCTCAACCTATGGGGCGCGACCCCTTTGGGGATTTGACCCCACACACACACACAGACAGATGTTTATATTACAATTCATAACAATAGAGAATTACAGCAGAACATAGCTATAAAGTAGCAATGAAAATAATTGTATGGTGGGGGGATCACCCCAACATGAGCAAGTGTACTAGAGTCTCAGCAGTAGGAGAATTGAGAACCACCGTGTTGCAGAGTCCTGGTTCCTCTCAGCACTTCTCAACCCCACCCCTTACCCTAAAACCTCGTCAGCTCTTAAGCTTCACTTCCTTGTCCCAGCTTCTGATTCCTGGGTAACCCAGCCATTTTGACCACGCAATCTTGGTTCCGCTTCACCTCTTGGTCTCCTCTCTTTGCTCTTTCTCTTCTCTCCCCGCCCCCTCCCCCCAACCTCTCTTTTTATGGCTGGCTTCAGTCTACTGGTGATGTCTACTCTACTACTTTCTCTCCAGGCTCGGAACCTTTCCAGATGTCTCTGTCACCCTCATATATACAATACAAACCTTCTCAACCATGTCTCAGAGAGATCATGTCCTCATTTTCATTATCAAATTGTCTATTTTTCAGCTCTCTAATAATTATTTTTCAGGTCTCCTCAGGAACACATGATAATCACGTGACCCCGTTGCTGCCCATCAAGTTAAGACCCTCCCCCATGCTACATGCCCAGAGGACCCTCTTCAATGCACCCAGAACTATCCCCTCCAACAAAGACCCTCCTCAGGAAAAAAAAATAGCTATAACACCCCTGCTCTGCATTTTTATATACCCTTAGAGTCAGAAATGATACTTTCCTGATAAAAGACTACATTTCCCAACTTCCTTTACAGCCAGGCCACACAGTTTCAGAAAGGAGAGACAACTGTGTGGTAGTCATTTCCATGGCCATAAGGGAACACTTTCTTCTTCTTCCGTAGGCATTTTAGCTATCCACTCACATGTGTGACAAAAGTGGCCCCCTTGCTCTGAATAAACATGGTCCCACCTAAGGCCAGACGAAGCCTCCTCTTCTGCCTTCTGTCTCTCTACAGCTGCCTAAAATAATCTAACACAGAAAAGAAAAATAAACAAATCTTTAAAAAAAAAACCTTATCCAATCCAGCATAAAGTTAGTTAATTAAAGCAATTATTATTGGTTTCAGTATATGGATTAAAAATGTCAGTAATTAACTCCAAGTCACCAACAGTGCATTCATGTCAAATTAAGGAAAGAAAGAGAAGCACTTCCCTCCGTAGTCTTTTTTTTGGGGGGGGGGGTTCGAGACAGGGTTTCTCTGTGTAGCTTTGGCTGTCCTGGAACTCTGTAGACCAGGCTGGGCTTGAACACAGAAATTCACCTGCTTCTGCTTCCCAAGTACTGAAATTAAAGGTGTGCACCACCATGCCCGGCCCCTCTTTTAGTCTTTAACCAAGAGCAAGTCCAGGTTTCAATTCTCTCCTTCTGTCCTCTGTCTGCCTGTAGAATTTGTCTTTATCTGTGCCTGCACTGAGGCTGTCCTCTGAATCTGTCCAGGTATCTGTGTTTATCCTCTTATATCTATGTCTCTGTGTGTGTCCCTAACAAAGGGTTTTGCTCTGTCTTCACTGAACAGCCCAGAAAGCATCACATGGGAAAGGAATGGGATACTTTACAGAAAAACCTTTAACAGAGTTTTACAAGAGATTCAGTCACTGACGCCTACTGACCCAGATAACAAACGGTATTACAAATAGCACTGTCTATCAGCCAATATTCAAATGTTGTATTGAGTGTTTATGGTAGGCATTAATTTTATCAGATAACTTTCACCCTCTACTTTTACTGATTTGAGCAAATGATACACACACAATGATCTACAGCAGGAGAATGAAAGAGTGCACAAATTTAGATGATAGCAATGTGTTATCTTCAGTTGTAGAAACTGATTGCAGGGAAATCCAAGGCAAGTAAGGGTGACTGTTACATTGTTCTCTTAAAAGCAGGTCAGACAAACAGACTGAGTACACACAGCAGGACAGCTGCCATGGGCCTTAAGTGACTCATGGTATAGTGTTACTCCTGCCTGCGAGATCCAACAGAAGTTCCAGACTCTTAGAATGTAAGAGATATTTTTAATAACACAGTTTCAGTAAACAGAAAAGCAATCCCACAGGTCCCAAACACTATCCAGCTCTTATTTTAATTCCTTCCCCAGTGTGATCAGACATAAATGTTCACAGCTGCCATCAATATGCCTTCTTTTTAAATTAAATGTATTTCTATGAACATTTGGGTGCTCTGAGACAAGTCTCCACTCTGTAGCCAGAGTGGCCTAACCTACCCTCAGGTAACACTAACAGATCTCCACAATTAAAAAGAATTTACAGGTGCTAGGTTTACGTCTCAGTGGTTAAGAATACTTGCTGCTCTTTCAGAGGTCCCCAGTTAGGTTACCAGCATCCACATCAGGCAGTTCACAGCCACCTGTAACTCATCTCCTGCACACCTGACACATCTGTCTTTTATAACATCTTATAAAATATTATATTTAAATTATGTGTCAAATATACATATAAGCTTGGGAAATGATACATATACTCTCCTCATGGCTGTGACCACATGATCTACTGCAGAAACCAGGGTCTTCCAAGTTCTGAGTACTTCCTCTTTATTTTGACATGAAAATATTTGCTTGCATATAAATGAGTTTCCTTCTTTCTTTTTTATTTCTTTCTTTCTTTCTCTTTTTCTATATTCTTTGAGATACAGTCTAATGTAGTTCACGCTAGCTCCAGACTCACTATATAGCAAGCCAAAGTCATTCTTGAACCCTTGATCTTCCTGCCACCACCTCCCATGTGCCAGGATTATAGAGTGTGCCACCAAGCCCTGCTTATGCAATGGATAGAACTCAGGTTCTCCTATGTGCGAGGCAAACACTCTAGCAGCTATGTTACATCTCTGAATCCCCCTCCTAAACACACACACACACACACACACACACACACACACACACACACTTTCATTACCCTGCGATGTAATACAAGATATACTCATAGCTGGTAAGACTATCTTTCAGTGTTTAAGCCTCGGGACATTACCTTGGCAGTGTAAATAAACTACAATAGAAGCGAACATCCAAAAATTAGCAGAGACTTTTGCTCCTTTACTGGGGTGAATTGGCATGTTTTCAGATAGAAGAGAGGGGATCACAGCAATCAGTAATATTTCTGATTGGTCAAGTCACAGCTGTCAAAAAAATAAAAAACAAAAATAAAAAAGCTACTGAGTGGGGGCTGGCAAGATGGCTCAGTGGTTAAGACTTGAGAGCCGCATGGTAGGATGAGAGAACGGACTCCAGCAACTCTGAACTACACACAAATTCACAATAAACAGACAAACAAACAAGTAAATAAATTAACACATGAATAAGAACAAGGGCATGCATGCAAATATGATTTCTGAGCATGAGATGAGAAAGACACCCAAAGGAATCAGATGCAGCCAGTACACACACATTCAGAGTTAAAATCCCAGCTGTTCACCGTGCACCCTAAAACATCTTTAAAATGCAAGGGTAGCAGTGAGGTTCCAGGAAACCTATGCTTTGTAGTAGAGGATGAATAACCACACACCACTTGGGGGAACCCTCGTTCTCCCAGACTTCTCAGAATTTACAAGCTAGCAGAGCCGTTTTGTTGATGCTAAGATATGGGATTCGGGGAGGGGGGAGTGTGCGGGGTGGGAGGGGAAGTCTGTGCATAAACGTTTTTGGTGCCAGGTGACTCATTTTTAGACAACTTTCCACATTCCAAGGATGGTGCTAGTGCCAGCATTTCAGCACGGGGCTGAGTAAAGCAGGACAGCGTGTTTCCACACTTCTCAGATGCTTATTTCTAAACATTATGTAAAAAGCCCCGAGTTTCTCTTGGCACTGAGTAATAGACCCAAGGGAAGCTACTGCCTCTGGTGTCCATTTTGTCCTTTGTGGCAGAAAGGTGCAACAGATCATACTGACTAGAACCTGAGAAGGAATTCAGACATTGTCATTTTTTAGGTGCTAAAACCATTTAGAAAAACAGAGAGTACCTACCTGAAAGATACTTTCTTACTGACTGATATTCTTTCTTGCTTGCTTGCTTCCTTCCTTCCTTCCTTCCTTCCTTCCTTCCTTCCTTCTTCTCACCCATCCAGGCTAGCCTGAAGCTCACTGTGTAGCTGAGGAGACCTTAAACACCCGCTTCTCTTCCCATAACGTCCTCAGTGCAGGGCACATAGGTATACATCACCATGCCTGGTTTATGTGGTACACTGTGCATACCTGGCAGGCAGTCTACCAGCTGAGCCAAATCTCTGACCCACCACAGATGCTTTTTCTCCATTCCTTGCAAGAATGTGGCCGTATTGAAAGAACCTTTGACTCTTCAGCAGATTCCTTTGTATTCCAAACACTGAATGACAAAACCTAGGGCAGACAAAAATAACGTTTCACCAAGCCTTTTTTCAGTAATTGTATAAAATAGTGAGTTTTCTTTTTTGTTGTTATTTTAAGAACATAGTTGGTTCCTTCCTTTCTTTTTTAATTCTCAAGAGAAAGAGAGAACATGCCTTGCACACATGCAGAAGTCAGAGATTGGTTATCTTTCTCCACTAACCATGTCGGTTCTGGGATTTGACCCCAGGCCATCATACATGGGGCAGCCACCTCTACTCACTGAGCCATCGCTCCGGCCCAATTTATGACATTTTCGTGCATGTACGTACATCAAACTTCCTCATTTTGACTCTCCCATCACTCCCCACTACCAAACTCACTGTGGTCCATAACCAATGCTGAGCAGTGGCCAATCATGGACAGAAGACCTATCACTACACCATCACATGCGTGTGAGGCCACGTAACAGTGCTGCACAATGGTCTGTGAGAAGAGAGAGGCAGGCATGCACGACTTCTAAGCCAAAGCAGATAAAAGAAGATGGATAATTTCTTTTCTCTCAGACACAGAAGACACCAGGGACCCTAGGCTGTGGCAGAGCCATGAGATGAGACAAACCTGGGACTCTGAACCAACACATGCAGAAAACCACCAAGATCAGCTTCATCCAACTGCCACGTAATACAACCATCCCCAGGTAGCCATGGTTCCACGTCTAATGAGTCAACTGGTTATGGATTGAAGATACTGGGAAAACATTAACATGATCTTGAACCTGTGATTTTGTTCTTGTCATTATTCCATACATGATACAGTAAAATAGCCCTTTAGATAACATTGTATTAGAAGGAATAGTGAAGTGACCTAAAGTACACAGAAGAATGAGTATTACATCATTTCATATCAGATTTTGGCTCCCTAAGAGCAATTCTGAATCAGTACTATGTTAATAGAATGAATATATATTACAAAG
The DNA here is from genome assembly GCA_902729485.2 of Mus minutoides. Taxonomy (NCBI): domain Eukaryota; kingdom Metazoa; phylum Chordata; class Mammalia; order Rodentia; family Muridae; genus Mus; species Mus minutoides. Next base: position 104,378 of record LR751503.1, read on the forward strand.
AGCAATTGTTATATTGGCTTACTGTATTAGTCAGGGTTATCTAGAGGAACAGAACTGATTGAATTAATATCTATATATTCATACATTTTATATATTTTTATATATTATATACTCATGTATATGCAGACCATATATATTATACGGAATAGAAATGAATATAATATATATGGGTTCATAGGCTATGTTCAGTCCATCAATGGCTGTCTCCTGATAGAAAGGCCAAGAATTCAGTAGTTGTTCAGTCCACAAGGACTTCAGTCTGTGCTGGAGTCCTGAAGAAGCAGCTTCCAGTCCCAGGGAAGAAATGCCTGCCTTAGCAGTGGCATAGGTGAACTTGACAAGGAGACAGAGGGCAAGCAGGCAAAAGCAATGCTTCTTTATTCCATGTTCTTTTATGTGGGCTGACACCAAAACCTGAAACCCAGGTTTAGAGTGGGTCTTTCCCACTTCAAAGAAAACCCCTCACAAGCATGCCCAGCTGCATGGGTTTCAGTTAACTCCAGATGTAGTCGAGGTTACAACCAGGACTAACCATCATACTTTCCCTTGTAGGGATCAAGTGGTCCACCAATGCGGCAGGTCTGCTGGACAGGCTGAGAACTCAATAGCCACTCAGTTCCAAGAGGCTGGATAGCTCAGTAGTCCCAATTTGTCCCTGAAGGCTGGAGGATTCCTGGAGATCCAATGGTCTTTGATGCAGTGAATCTGAGCCTGATGTCAGTGGCAACAGTAACAGTAGAGATGCCTGCAGCAGTAAGAAGAGAAGAGAGGAGAGCAAACAGCAAAGGTTTCATCTGCTTCATCTGGGATGCCACCTGAAGGTACTGTCCACCCTGGGGAGAGTGGTCTCACTCAGTTCGTCTTTTCTGGAAATGCCCTTTCAGGCTCACTTAGAGTACTACCTCATATTGGTTATAAATCTAATCAAGTGACAATCAAGATTAACCATCAGTGGTGCTGAGAGGGGAAGAGCTCTTGCTCTTCTTCCAGAATGTGGTGGTTTGACTAGGTACTACACCCAAAGACTTGTGTATTTGAATGTTTGGCTCAGAGGAAGCAGCACTAATGGGAGGTGTGGCCTTGTTGGAGTAGGTGTGGCCTTGTTGGAGTAGGTGTGGCCTTGTTGGAGTAGGTGTGGCCTTGTTGGAGGAAGTGTGTCACTGTGGAGGGTAGGTTTTGAGCTCTCCTATGGTCTAGATATACCCAATGTGGAACAGTCTTTTGCTGGCTGGAGATCAAAATGTAGAACTCTTCTTGTTGTGCCTTGAGTCCATGGCAAATCCAGATGAGCCCAAGAATTCTGAAGTCCGCTGCAACTCGCAAAAGACTCTTATTGTTTCAAGTTTGAACTCTGTTCACCTGCCTTGCACTCAGCGTGAATGCTGGCAAGCGACCCTGAGTCCAGAAAACACTGGGATTATATACAGTATAGTTAGGAATCCTATGAATGTTCACAGAAAACGGGAGTAGAGGGCTATAATCATTTGGTGGAATGGTACTGAAGTGGGAGGGGCGGTAAATGGGTGTCTGTTCAGGGACTAATTTTATGGCCAGTAGTAACTGTTTGGGTGTGACCTGACCTCGGATCTCTCTTGGGCTTGTTATTTCTCTAAGTTCTCAAAGCCAGGCACCTGGAGAGTTATCAGGAGGAGCGTTGATGTCTCCAGCTGTCTTCTCAGAATGTCCTCATTAAGGGGAACTTTTATGTGTAGTGCCATTCTAACGATAGGGGAGGAAGTGGCTTGCTGCAGGAGGACGTAGCACTGAAACCAGCTGTCTGCATATTGTGCCTGCCATGGGCTGGAGGGAGGATGGGAGCTTCTGGCGAGGGCGGGGAACGCAGAGACAAACTGTCTGTACACAACAGTGAAGTCTCTCAGTATCCGTCCCATGTCTGCTGCATGCTGCCATACGCCCCACCGAGACAGTAATGGATTAAACATCTGAAACTGTAAGCCAGTCCCTATTAGATGTCTTCCTTGTAAGAGTTGCCATGGTTATGGTGTCTCTTCACAGCAGTGAGCTCACCTGTAACTCCAGCTTCAAGGGATCTGGCGCCCTCTTCTGGTCTCCACTGGCACAGCCCATACATAGCATTCACTCACACAGACTCATAATAATACACAAATAAATAAATCTTTTTAATAAACTATAAACCATCACATTATTAGTGTTAAGAAGCCACTGAAATAAGGGGTTTAGTCATTATGTTATCCAGAATTTCCTAGTTAGTGTAAGAGCCAATCTTCACCTCTCTATGTCCATCAAATGTTTCAATTCTTTTTAAAAATTCCTCACAGGGGGGCTTTTAAGATGTCTAGTAAAGATATTTGCCACCAAGCCTGATGCCCTGAATTAAATACCCAAGATCCACAAGTTGGAAAGATAAAAACAACTCCTATGAGTTGTTCTATGATCTCCACTGGTGTGCCACCCCTATCATATATAAATGCAATAAAAAAATTAAAATCCGCTGGTGAGATGGCTCAGCGGGTAAGAGCACCCGACTGCTCTTCCGAAGGTGATAAGTTCAAATCCCAGCAACCACATGGTGGCTCACAACCATCCGATCTGGCTCCCTCTTCTGGAGTGTCTGAAGACAGCTACAGTGTACTTACGTATAATAAATAAAAAAATTAAAATCCCTCATAAAGACTTTAGTATACATAACCAGATGCAGTTTGTGATGGTCAAGAACATGGGCATTATTGTTAGATAAACTGTTGCTTGAATTCCACTTGCCAAAAACAAACAAACAAACAAAAAAACAAAAAACAAAAAACTACATCCTCTGAGTCAACTCATTTCCTTTGGACCATGCTTTCCCCATATGGAAAGTGAGCCGGCTGATAATGCTCATCACAGAGAAGCCTGGAGAAATGCAAAGGGCTCATCCATACCAGACACAAAGCATTCAAGATGTAGAGGCTTCTGTTCTCACTAGAATAATTTCATCTGTGATGGCGGTAGTATTAAAGAGATCAGGTCTTGTTTTAATAGAACTCAGTCACTTTCTATAGAGCCATAGAATCTTAAGAATACATGTGACTTTGCCTACTTAAGTATTGGGATCTTGAGGAAACATTCAGGGATGTGAAATTAAGAATGTGGGTTCTTACAGAGTATGGAGCGAGATCAGCACCCAAGTCCCTGCACACTAATGCATGTTAGCAAGGCCCAGGGTTACTCAGGAGAGCTGTGGATTCCAGGATACACCGGTGAGGCCAGGTGGGATGAGAACATACCGGGGATGTTCTCTGAGGTGCTCTTCCTTCACCCAGATGCTGTGAGTAAAAAAAGCAGCAAAGGCAGATGCTTAGCTCAAGTACTCTGAAAATGAGAACAGACTCAATGCTCCCTGCCTGAGGACATCAATAGAAATGGGAACTTTGGCTGGCCGGAGCGAGCGGGGTCGAGCAGAGCAAGCGAGGTTGACCGGAACAAGGGGGGGAGGGGGAGAAATGGGAACTTACCAGGCAGTGGTGGCACACGCCTTTAATCCCAGCACTCGGGAGGCAGAGGCAGGCGGATTTCTGAGTTTGAGGCCAGCCTGGTCTACAAAGTGAGTTCCAGTACAGCCAGGGAGACACAGAGAAACCCGAAGAAGAAGAAGAAGAAGAAGAAGAAGAAGAAGAAGAAGAAGAAGAAGAAGAAGAAGAAGAAGAAGAAGAAAGAAAGAAAGAAAGAAAGAAAGAAAGAAAGAAAGAAAGAAAGAAAGAAAGAAAGAAAGAAAGAAAGAGGAACTCAGTCACATTCACCCAATTCTCACCATTCTTGGAGGCAAGCCGTGGGAGCAGGCTTTGGGAAACTGTACTCAGCCATCACCTAAGGATTCCCACCCAAGAAACAAGGGCAGAAAAGAAGACTTGAAAGGTGTCCAGCTCCTCAGACAGACTCCGCTGACACCGCTGGCTCTGACTGTTGTCCCCATCTGGGTTTTGTTTTGTTTTGTTTCAAGGCAGGGTTTCTCTGTGTAGCCCTGGCTGTCCTGGAACTCACTCTGTAAACCAGGCTGGCCTTGAACTCAGAAATCCACCTACCTCTGCCTCCCAAGTGCTGGGTCCCATCTGAATTTTTTTCCATGTGTTTACTTTGCTACTATCATTTTAAGCACCAGCACACACAGTGAAACAAAGGAGAAACCTTTAAATACGATGCCATTAAGTTATTTCATTGCTACATGAACACCATAGAATGAATGCACTGACACAGGCTTAGATGGTATAGATCAGTCCCTCAGCATGGTCTCTGGACCCAATCAACAGACTCTATAAATGGGATGTTTGAAGCTACAGGCGTGACGTGGCTACAGTTGTACAGTTCGTATGTATTTTTATTGTTGTGTAGCTGAGGATGAGGGTGAATTTGTGACTCTCCTGCCTCTGCTTTCTAAACACTGAGATTACAGGTGTGCATGCACCACACACAGTTTACGTGGTATACCCTCATGTGTGCCCAGCAAAGGCTTTGCCAACACAGGTCAATTCCTACCCTTGCTGTAGTTTTGCTGTTGATGTGGTTGTTTTGAGACAGGATCCTCACTCTATAGCTCTGGCTGACTTGGTTTTTACTATGCAACCCTGACTGGCTTTGAACTCCTAGCAATCCTCCTGCCTCAGCCTCCTAAGTACTAGGATTTAGAACCATGAGCCACCATGTATAACTCAATATACTTTATAAGTAAAACGAGTACACTCTACAATAGTCACTGGACTGGGAAGTATACTGTGGCAGAGCTCTTGCTTAGGATGGTGGCAGCCCTGAGTTCAAGTCTCAACACCACAAAAAAAAAAAAAAAAAAAAAAAGCTTAAGCTTAAATAACTATTCAAAGGATAGTGAGATAGCAGGAACATAGTCTTTTATTCACATTGTTAAATTTTCTGTACTGTGTATAATTATAAATAAACTTTAATTTAAAAGTGCTATAATTTAAAATAACTCTCAGTGAGGTCTCTTCACATCAATATCACCAAACTCAATTAAGCAATACAGGTGAGTAATTTATTACTCTGTGAAGTTACATTGGCTACACTATCATAATCATTTGAGACTACATCTTTTCTTTTTCTCCATTGCTAGAGATTGAACCCAGGCCTCCAACATGATAGCAAGTGTCCTATCCCTGAATTATACTATCAGCCTATACTGAGACCACTGTCTCAAATAAGGTCCATTGCTAGCGCATATATATATATATATATATATATATGTGTGTGTGTGTGTGTGTGTGTGTGTGTGTGTGTACACACATATACATATACATATACATATACATATACATATACATATACATATACATATACATATACATATATTGCTATGGTTACATCCTTTGTCTAAAGTTCCTTTTCTTCTTCTCATTTTCCTCTGGTCAGCCACTCCACATAGTCCATTGCAAAGACTTCACACAACTCCCTATCCCAGAAAGAACAGAAGACAGACCTGCCAGATGGACTCCTAGGGATTGGCTTAGGGATGGGGATGTAACAGGAGCCAGGCTAGTGACAGTCTGCCCTGGAACACTGGAAAAGATATGCCAGGCTTGCTAAGCATACATGAGCCTGGATCTGCTGATGTTCGTCCAGTCCCTGCCTGACAGAGAGCCAGCACTGGGGGAAGGATGCCTGAGAAATAAAAAGAACGGCCTGGGCTCACAGATGCTGGAACTTGTCTCTCACACCCAAAATAATTCTACTATTTTTTACCCCAGTATCTCAAACTTTTTTTGGTCTCAGGACTTTTCCTCTTTGCTTTTAAAGTTTATTTATGATCTCTCAAAAATGTTTTCTATATATAGTTGGGGGTGTTTTTGAGGCAAGGGCTATGAAGCTCAGCTGCCATCAAATGTGGGACCTTCTTTCTCTGTTGTTTTCCTGCGGAAAACTCTGGTTTGACTCACTGACATCACATAGAAGACCTTCACAAGCACAAGCCAAGCCAAACCAAATGCCAGCATAGAGAGGGGCAGTAGACACATATTCCCACCCCTAGCCAAAGAACTACTGGAAATCAATAGCATCTAGGAGATGGAGAGTCATGTTCTTTAAAAGCCTTTGTTGATTAAAATCCAGCAGAAGGAAACACATGCAAGAATATATGGTCAACATTAATTTTTTTTAATATATTTTTTTTCTTTAAAATATGAGGTCGACTGATTGTCCCTCTTATTAAAATCAAAAATTTTAAGTGGCATGTTGATGGTTTAACTTTTAAAAAAGTTTATTTTATGTAGCTGTCTTCAGACACACCTGAAAAGGGTATCAGATCCCATTACAGATGGTTGTGAGCCACCATATGATTGCTGGGAATTGAACTCAGGACCTCTGGAAGAGCAGTCAATGCTCTTAACTGCTGAGCTATCTCTCCAGCCCACATTTTTTTTTTTTAATAAGATGATACGAAGTTGGGTGGTGTACTGGCTAGTTTTGTGTCAACTTGACACAGGCTGGAGTTATCACAGAGAAAAGAGCTCTAGTTGGGGAAATGCCTCCACGAGATCCAGCTTTAAGGCATTTTCTCAATTAGTGATCAAGGGAAGAAGGGCCCCTTGTGGGTGGTACCATCTCTGGGCTGGTAGTCTTGGGTTCTATAAGAGAGTAGGCTGAGCAAGCCAGGGGAAGCAAGCCTGTAAAGAATATCCCTCCATGGCCTCTGCATCAGCTCCTGCTTCCTGGCCTGCCTGAGTTCCAGTCCTGACATCCTTTGGTGATGAACAGCAATGTGGAAAATGTAAGCTGAATAAACCCTTTTCTCCTCAACTTGCTTCTTGGTCACGATATTTGCACAGGAATAGAAACCCTGACTAAAACAGGTGGGTAGGGAAGGGGGAGCTGGATCTGGGAAAGAGTTTGGAGGATGGGTGAATATAACCAATATACATTGTAAGAATTTCTCAAAGAAATAATAAAAATTTAAAAAAGAAAGAAAGTTCTGATTTGGTTCATTTGGCCACCCGTCAATAAAGAAAACACCTGATACTTGTTTAAAAGAAATAATATTGAGTGTCCACCTTCTTGGCATCATGGAAGGAGCTGGGATTATAACAGTAGCCAACATAGAACCAGATTGGAGTTTCAAGTTTCTTACAGCTTAGTGGGTTTCACAGAAACTGCAACAGACACAGGTAAAGGCTGACAAAATTGGAGTATGTTCTATGGAGGACAACCACAAAAAGCATCAAATCAAAAGCATGCCCAAGACTGCTTCATTATTGAGGTGACTTTGGGAGAGAAACAAAAGGAAACTGTATTAATTCCCATCCTAGTTTGCCTTCTGTTGCTGTCATAAAACATGAGCAAAAGACATTTGGGGAGGGGAGGGTTTATTTGCCTTCTACTTCCAAATCAGAGTCTATCACTGAGGGAAGTTGGGGCAGGAACTGAAGTGGAACCCACAGAGGACTATTGATGACTACTTTGCTGTCTCTGACTCACACTCAGCCTGTTTTCTTAAACACTCCAGGACCACCTGCCCAGTGGCACTGCCCACAGTGGGCTGGGTCTTCCCACATCAGTTAGCAAGAAAGCTCTTCCACAGGCCAGTCTGACGGGGCCAGTCTCCCAGTTGAGAATGCCTCAAATAGCTCTTAGCTGTGTCAAGTTGATAGCTTCCACTAACCAGGAGAGTTACTTTCCTGGCTGCTCGTCTCAAATATTTAACAGAAGCATCTTCAAGGAGTAAGGAGTTATTTCGGCTCACAGTTCAAGAGAAGTCTGTCATAATGGGGAAGACATCGTGGCAAGAGCAGGAGCCAGCTGTTCACATTACATCCATAGTCACGAAATACAGACAGATGATGCCTATGCTCATCCTCTACCCTGGATTCCAGCTCGTGGAATAAAACAACTCCAATTCATAATGAGTCTTCCTACCCCATAATGAACTAAATCTATATGATCCTCACAGACAGGCTCAGGGGTTTATTTTCATGGTAATTTCTAAATCGCAACAGGTTGACATTGGAAATAAACCTTTAAAATGGCTGGAGAGATGTTCAGTGATTAAGAGCACTTGGCTGCTTTTCCAGAGGACCTGGGTTCAACTCTCAGCACTCACATGGTAACTCACAGCCATTCATAAATCCAGTTCCAGGAGATCTGGTGTCCTCTTCCAGCATCTAGGGTCACTGCAGGCATGTAGTGCACAGGCACACACAAGCAAACCACCTATACACACAAAATAACTATTTTTTTAATAGTTCAGATATATGTAGTTATTTAATAGGCAAGGAGTAGAGTAGGGAAAAGGAGGGTAGAGAATATTCTAAGCCAAAGCAACACATCAGCGGGTGTGTTTAGGGAAAGAAACATTGCCAGAGGCTATAGCTATGTTAAATGTCACTTGGTTCTTGAGCCCTTTGAGGAATTCAACAAGATACCAAGGAAAAAGCAGCAAGTCAGTAAAAGGCAAAAAGGTCTATTGGCCTATAGAACTGGCTCACTGGCTCACAGGGTCTGGGGTCCAGCGGTGTCTACACTGCTCACTCTCTGACCTCTATTCCTCTCAGCTTGTGGGTCAGAGGGTTTCCCTCTTCCCTGCTTACGTTCAGTTTGGACTAGAGTTTGTTTACTCATCTCTGAGGCTGCTCAGGATCTTATGACTGATGTCACTGCCGATCTCATGACTGCCAGTCTCGTGTCTGTCTTCTTCCTAACCGCTAGAAAGCAAAGGTGGCACGGAATACAACCTGGCAGAACTCAGCCAAGTCATCAGACCTTTGAGACGGAGCATCTACAGGAGGCCACCTCATAGCCTGCTGACTGCCCTAGAAAGGAGGTCCCCTGAGTCAGGTGCCCACCACTGGTTCAGTCAGCTGAGCCATGGCTGCAGTGTCATGTGGGTGGCCCGTGGGGAAGGGACTGCTCCGAAGCAATTACTGCTGTGACAAGCACTGCTAGAGAATCCATGAACTCTGAAAGTCATCTGTCCTTGCCACATAGTTGCCTAGAGCACAGCCATTCCCTTCCTATGGGGACAACTCAAAGATTCTTTGCCTTTGCTCCTTCACCTGTGCTTCATTTCAACAGGGGATGTGGTGGTCTGAATGAAAATGGCCCCAGTAGACTCAGGGGTGGGCAGGTTTCAGAAGCTCAAGCCACACAGAGTGGCTCACTCCCTTTCTGCTGCCCGTGGATCTAGATGCAGAACTCTCAGCTACCTCTCCAGTGCCATGTCTGCCTGTGTGCCATCATGCTTCCTGCCATTGATGACAATGGACTAAACCTCTGAACTGGTAAGCCAGCCCCAATTAAATGTTTTCCTTTATAAGAGTTGCCGTGGTCATGGTGTCCCTTCACAGAAACAGAAACCATAACGAAGACAGGGGACATCAGGCCAGTGGGGATCTGGAGAAGCAGGTGCTCTGAGGGTCATTAATATGGGAATGTTCTCAGGGCACTTATGGAACAGAAGAGACACATGGGGAAGCTGACTTTCAAGGCCTTAATAAAAATGTGTCAACCAGTACCTTCACTCTGGCCATTCCAATTAATCCAAAGCTAAAGCAAAAGCATCAGTCTTTTTAAGCAGACACATTTTCTAGACACTAGCTATGGACTGCAGGAAGGAATCTTGACCAATGGCTGGGCAGTTTTCTTCAGTTAATTGCAGTCCTCAGCATCAGCAACATCAGGTGGCTGCTGTCTTCCAGCATAATTCCTAACACCTGAAGGATAATGCTTCCTTCTCCTCCTCCTCTTCTCCCTCCTCCTCCTTCTCCTCCTCTCCCTCCTCTTCTTCCTCCTCCTCCTCTGCTGAGCAAGCCATAAGGAAGAAGCCAATGAACAGCCTCCCTCCTCAGCCCTGATTCAGGGCTACCTGCAGGTTCTAGCCCAACTTGACTTCTGTCCTCACTGCTTTGGATCAGGAATTGTGAGCAAAATAAACCCTTTTCTTTTCCCACTCCAAACAAATAAGCAAATAGAGGAAATACAGTAGTTTAATATGTTGGATTGAGGCCATGTGGGTAGCTTAATTTTAAATTATAATTCCTCAAAGACCCTAATTCTATACACAGCCACATTCTGAGCTCCTGGAAGTGAGAACTTTGACACGAATTTGGGAGCACACACACACAAAAACAGTAAAATTCAACCCATATTCATGGGGGACATAAAGATGTTATGTCAAGGCCCCCACCCCAGGAGCACAGCATACATAGAAAGGATATCATGAATCTAACGTGCCTTTGGGGTCTTTATGACATGCCAGGCACTGTGTGTCATCTCTTAAGAGTCTTACTGTCTTTGTTCTCCCAGTAACTGCTGAGAAAGGCAGCAGTACATCCATTTTACAGGCAGGAAGACAGAAGTGCAGAGAGGTCAAGATGTTGCCCAAGGTCACTCAGTAGACAGTTGGTGAGACTAGCGTTCAAGCCTGTATCTTCTGATTCCACATGGTATGCAGTGTATGGAGTCTGCCTCTTGATGTTCATAGTTTCTGAGTTCCATGGTTTGAAACACTCCCAACCTACACCGCAGAGCCATAATTACCGTAATTGCCCGGCACTTTGTGATGTGCCCTCCAAGTTACCTGCAGCCCTCTCCCAGGAGAGGGAAACCATCTGGGAAGATTACAGAAGCCCAGATGTTGCCAGGATCCAGAATGGAGAAGCATGAACCAACATTATTTTTTTTTTCCTCCCAGCATTGTCAGAACTAATGCGTCGAGGTCCCTCCCTGAAACTTAAAGCCCTAAATCAGAAACTTACTTCACTCTCTGTTTTATTAGCTTGGAATAGGCCCAGGACAAAGTTAGCCAATCAAAGAATTAGAGAGAACTGCAACCAATTACCCTGAAAAATATGCTAAGCCCGAACAGATTTACTCAGCTCTGCTTAGTGGGTGGCTTTATGGGAGGGAGGCCAAGATTTATCATCTGCTTGGCTTTGCCTTTGATTATTCATTGACTGGGAGGACTTTCTCACCACAAGCTGATACTGTCTCCCATCTCAGAAAGAGGGGGTAAACACGGAACACCACACTGATTCATTTCCAAACAGAGTGTTTTTAAGAGGAGCAGACTTGTGGGGCTCATGCATATTCTCTTGTTTTTCCTTTTGAAGTCACAGCGGAAGATTAATGAAAACTTTCCGTGCTGGATTGAGGGGCATGGGTGGGAAAGTTTGCTCTGATTCCATCAGGTGTGTTCACCCAAGGCTCTTGACTGCCTGCTGTAACTCGTGCGCAGTGGTAGAAACTCCTTCTAATGGTCCCAAATCAGCTGTCACAAAACCTCACAGGTAGAGAGATATATAGATCCTTCAGAATCATGTTGTCCACTATAGAATATGTTAGCTATAGGTGACAACTTAAAGTGTGTGTGTGTGTGTGTGTGTGTGTGTGTGTGTGTGTGTGTGTGTTATGGTGTGCTGCACACTCACTCAAAGGTACATGTTTGCACATTTTTGAAGTTCAGAAGTCAATCTTGGATGACGTTCCTCAGGAGCCGTTCACTTTAGATTTTGAGATGAGGGTCTCTCATTGGTACCAGAGCCTACCTAGTTAGGTGAGGCTGGCTGGCCAGCAGGCTCCAGGGATCTTCCCGTCTCAGACTCCCCAGCACTGGGATCCCAAGAGTGGGGCACCACACTCAGACTTTGAATGTTGGTACTGGGGATTAAACTCAGACCCCCCAGCTTTCAAGGCAAGCACTGTACCAACAGAGTTGCCCCCTCATCCCTTTCAATCTGAACCAATAAGTTAAAAGCAGCCACAGCAGCCACACGGCAGCTGTTATCAGCCACGCATGACTAGTGGCTGTCGACCTTGCAGACACGGGCCACTTCTGTCATCTAGAAAGTTTACCAGACGACTGCAGAGTCTAAATGGTGTTTCTCAGCCTGTGGGTCATGACCTCTTTGGTGTCAAACGACCCTTTCACAGGGGTTGCCTAGGACCATTGGAAAACACAGATATTTGCATTACGATTCATAACCGTAGCAAAATTACAGTTATAAAGTAGCAACAACTTTAGGAAGATTGAGAATCGTTGCTCTAGGACCCAGGAGACTTGCTATTTGCTGAAGCAAAAATGGAATTGAAATTCAAATCTGGCTGGGCAGCTGTGGTGCATGCCTTTAATCCCAGCACTTGGGAAGCAGAGGCAGGCGGATTTCTAAGTTCGAGGCCAGTCTGGTCTGCAGAGTGAGTTCCAGGACAGCCAGGGCTATACAGAGAAACCCTGTCTCAAAAACCAGAAAGAAGAAGAAGGAGGAGAAGGAGGAGGAGGAGGAGGAGGAGGAGGAGGAGGAGGAGGAGGAGGAGGAGAAGGAAAGAAAATAAAAAGAAATCCAAGTCTCAATGTGAGTTCCAAATCCTAATTATTCCTGTGATCCTGTCACACCCACTTCATCCCTGATCTTCTCACTGAAAGACAGTAAGCTATTAGGGGAAGCAGTGTTGATCTGTATTGCATGGGAGCTTATATAACTGCCCTTCAACCTACAGTGGGGTTCTTTCCCAAGGGACCTATTTCTATCACAAACATACAGTTGAACATGCAGTAACATACCTGACCTAATGAACATTCCAGCTTAGTGACACAGTACACTGGAGAGTCTCAGTTGTTTGACATTGCTGCCAGAGTGTATCTTACCACATATGGCTAGCCTTGGAAAAGATCAAAACTCAAAGTACAGTTTCCACACTATAGTGATTTTTTGCTTTTGTTTTTGTTTTTGTTTTGTTTTGTTTGTTTGTTTTAACCCTTAATCAAAGCATTGTAAGTTCGTGGGTTTATTACAGAATTGTAAGTTTGTGGGTATATATGTAAGTCAAAACATTGAAAGTTTGTGGGTATATATTCTTTTTAATAATTTTTATTTTTTATTTAGGGTCATTTCTTTTATGTGCATGACTTTTACTTGCATATACATATATGTGCACCATATATGTGCCTGGCGCAATAGGAGGTTCGAAAAGAGGGGTCAGATCCCTTGGAACTGGAGATTTGAATAGCTGTAAGCCGTGTGTCAGTGCTGGGAACAGAATCCACAGAGTCACAGGAAGTCACTGACATTGGTGATGGGAACCAAACTCTGATCCTAACCACTGGGCCACCTGTCTCTCCCCACAACCCACTTCTGTGTTCTTGGTGAACTAAAACTTGCTTTGTATCCTAAGAACGCTGTAAAAATGGTTAGAGCTGACCACCAGGTGGCGTCGACAGCCCGTGTCTCAGAGACATGGAAGCGTACCTGTAAGAGATACTCAACAAAGACCCAAATCCCTGAAGTCCTTTCTTCTCACTACCCAGAAACCTCAAAATGGTATAAGAGCCACCTTCCTGTATCAGCTCCTACACCTTTAATCTATCTTTAAATAACTATATACGGGGTGAGGATGTAGCTCAGTAGAGTGTTTACCTAGCATGTCAGAATCAGGCTGAACTTCTAGCACCGCTTAAAAAGCATCTGGTTGGCTCATGTCTGTAATACCAATACTCGCAGATAGATGCAGGAAATTAGAAGTTCAAAATCATCTATGCATACAGAGTGAGTTAGAGGCCTGCCTGGGATACATGAATTTCTCTATTCAAAAAAAAAAAATATATATATATATATATATATATATATATATATATATATATATATATGGATGTGTGTATATGCATGTGTATGTATAGTCTGTGTACACATATAATACATACATACACATGTACATACATATGTATGTATGTACATACATACACATTTGTGTTTTCAGATACATATTTTATTATATTTTGCAATACTGTCAATAGGACCCAGCACCTCATTCATGCTAGTCAAATGCTCAACCACTGAACTAAAGAATTCATCCAAAAGAGACTGTCATTTCCCTGACCTCTCTGCCAATGTCCTTTGTTTGCTTCTCTTATCTCTATACATAGAATAGCCATCCATAGCCATTCAAATCCTAGACACTGTGATTTACCGACTTCTTCCTTGCCTAGAGCAAGCACACACACACACACACACACACACACACACACACACACACACACGCATGCATGCACACGTGTAAGAAGCAGCAGTGAGGACATTGGAGAGCAGTGTGGTGATAGAATCTCATTGTGATAAACTTCAGAAATACCTTAAACAATCTCTAGTCCTCCGCCAACACACCCTTCCTCCTCTCCCAGTGGCCATGCCTCTCCAGAGAGAACGCTTAACCAGATTGCTGATGGCCCTTGTTATAGGGAGAGAAAAACTTTGAAAACCCACCGTGATTCCTGATCCTTGTAGGAAGTATGATTTCTCAGGAGATGATTGGGGGATGACATTCAGTATAAACTGGGTGGCATATGCTTCTAACTCTGGCTACTCAGGCAACTGAAGCAGGAGGGTCTCAGAGGCCCACCTGAGCTAAACTGGATGTTTATATGTAGGCTTCCCAACTGCTATGATCCAGCACCCACTCCATGGATGGATTATCTTTTTTTTCTTTATTTCAGATGGGGTCTCACTCAGATGTCTATCCAGCTGTCCTGGATGTCCTGTCCCTATGTAGACCAAGTTCAAGTTGATCTATCTATCTTCAGCTTCCTGGGTGCTGACATTACAGATGTGAAACATCACACCCAACTTATGTTATCATTTCAATATATGACATAAAACCCAAAATATTATTCAACGAATAAAACCCTATAAGATTCTCAAGCAGTGGGTGGCAAAGAGATCCAAATAAAATCTCGCCTTGACTCTGAAGGCGCCTACTTGGACAAGGTACAAGGCATTTGGCACCATCAGCATCAGCACGATAAACCCTTGGTTGCTTTGGACTCTTGGATGAATGTCTGTGGATTTCGGTGTACAGATTCTGGCACGCACATACAAATGTTACGTTTGGGGCTAGAGCAATGGCTTAGTAGTTAAGAGCACTGGCTGCCCTTGCAGAGGACCTAGGTTCAATTCTTAGCACCCACAGGCAGCTCACAATCACCTGTAACTCCAGTCTCAAGGGATCTGATTTCCTCTTCTGGCCTCTGTGGGCACCATAAAATATCCATACATGTTTTTTTTTTTAATTAAACTGAGAAAAGTTTTCCATCTGAGCAAATGTCTGATAGGACCTTTCAAACCTTAGAGGCCATAAACAGTTCTCTGTCCCACACTGACACTCCTAAAGCTAACAGGAAGCCAGAACTCCCCCATCTCCACATCCCTGCCACCCTTGTGACAATCAAGAGCACCCACAAAGCAAACTTCCCATCAGAATGACGCCATCCTGTTTGATAAATACTTCCCAAAGTCGCAAATCCGAGGGGACTTTGGTTCTTGTAAAGCTCTCTATGTAACTGCAATGCTCTATGCTACACTCTGCCACTTAGCTTAGACTCAAAGGGTTAGCCTCAGACAATTGGAATAAGTTGAGAAGGGCTGATAGCTCCAGAAACAAAACTAACCTGACCCTTTGAGCAATGAGCTGAGGTTTGACCAGGAGGCAAGGAAGCAAAACTCCCACTCCAAAGAACTGCCAGGGCTCTCCGTGACAGGAAGAAACTAGGCCAAGCAATGTCTGAGACATAGCTGTGACTGGGCCTGTGAAGGTAGGAATGAGAGTATGTGGGGGGGGGGGGGGGCGTGGGGTAAAAAGGATTCTACCAGCAATATCAGAAAGACTCCCAGTCATAGAAGCATTGCCGTCTCTAAACACTTGCAGAAACTTGGAGAGAAAGGCAGGTGAAGGGAGCAGAGACTACAGGCTTTCACACCAGAGAGGTTCCAATCCCCAGTTCAGTCACCAGTTACAAGTGGGACTTTGAGAGCTGGTGAGATGGTTCAGTGGTTAAACCACTTTCGCTGCAAGTGCAAGGACCAGAGTTCAGATTCACAGAAGCCCTTTAAATGGCAGGCAGGCATGGCAGCCTGCCTGCAATTCCAGTGCTCACAAAGTGGAGAAAGCGGATCCCTGGAGCAGGCTGGCTTGCCCGCCTGGCCATGTGGGCAAGCTCTGGATTTAGTTGAGAAACCTTGCGTCAATGTTTATCCATTAAGCTGGAGAGCAACAGGAGGAGACTCACAACATCAACCTTGGAACTCTTTATACCTGTGCAAACATAGGTATCTGCACACACACACACACACACACACACACACACGAATACATGTACACATATGTACAACACACACACACACACGAATACATGTACACATATGTACAACACATACACACACACACACACACACACACACACACACACATTTTAAAGAGAAGCAAGACTTTGGGCCCATTGTTTAATATCTCTCTCTCTCTCTCTCTCTCTCTCTCTTTCTCTCTCTGTCACTCAATATAGGGTTTCTCTGTGTAGCCTGGGCTGGGCTGTCCTGGAACTCACTTTGCAGACCCACCGGGTTAAAGGCATGCACCACCACTGTGCAGTCGCATTTAAACTCTCTTTAACCCAGTTCCTCATCTATAAAATGGGTACTAGTCATGGTCCCTACCCTGTGGGACTGTGAGAATCCAGTGAGAGCAGCAAGAAGGTGCTTGGCCCAGGTGATCTGAACGGCTGCCCAGGAGAAGGCCCCCAAGGGCTTACTTTACGTTTTTTTACCCCTGAGCCCTGTTTACTAAGCAGGTTCAGATTCAACGCTAGTGGAATAAACTGACTGAAGGCCAGCGGAAGAGAGCCATCCTCTACAGTGATTGACAGTGAGAGAGGAAACCAGTCCTGAAACCAGAGTGGAAGCAAAGGCTTGCTCTTTACCGAGACAAGGCTGGGTGGGACTGGTTGAAAGAGAAGGAAAACACCATGGTGGGTGCAGTGGCAAACAGCTGTAAACCCAGAATTTGGGGTGAGGGAGGATCAGGAGTTTGTGGTTACATGAGACTTGGTCAGAACCAAAGAACTAGGGCTGGCGGGGAGCTTCCAAAGGACACAGAGAGACCTAGCTTCACTTCTCAGCACCAAGTAAACCGGATGTAATGGCGCACTCCTAAAATCCCAGAACTCACGAGGTGGAGGCAGGAGGATCAGAAGTTCAAAGTGATCCTTAACTACATAGCTAGCTCCAGACAGCCTGGGTGACATAGAATTCTGTCTCAAAGGGAGAAGAGAAGGACAACTAGATTGTTTCGGTGCCTGAGCAAGGCTTCCGGGATGTCTACTCAAAGTCAATATTAGTTTTGATCCGTGGAAGCAACCGATGGCCGAAGAGAAAGCTGTGCAGTCCACCGGACAATGAGAAGACATCCAAGGAGCTAGGGAATCACCGGGCGCCACAAAACTCTGGCAGAGGTCTCAGCTGGGTCCTAAATTACTCCACTGACCTCGTGCGTTACCCCCTTCTTCCCTCTGCTATTTGTGCACACAGGAACTGACGAGGGGCTCTACAGTGAGAGGGAGGCTAGCCAGGCCATCTTCCCTACCCGTCCCTCCTCAGTTCTCTCTCTCTCTCTCTCTCTCTCTCTCTCTCTCTCTCTCTCTCTCTCTCTCTCTCTGTGTGTGTGTGTGTGTGTGTGTGTGTGTGTGTGTGTGTGTGTGTGTTTGTATTAGTTGTACTGGCTTCCTTGTTTCTTGAAAATGTCAAGCTCCACCACCCACACACACACACCCACACCCACACCCGCACGCTCTGCTAATATCTGCTACCTGCTGGGAGTCGTTCAAATATCACTTCCTCAGAGACATGGTCCCTGAACCACCAAACTAGGCCCGATGTGTGAGCCTGCTTGCCCTGTCCCTGTGACTGATGGTGAAATCATCTGATCAGAGCCTTTGTTGAGGGCAGATACCAAGTCAGATCCATGATCCTGTGTCTTCTGGTATGTCCACCAGGGACTGTCTCAGGAGTCACCCGGAGAAAGGAAAGTGGGTGGGAAGAGGGGAGTCTCAATTTCAAGAGAACAGGCAGGGTTTTTTCTAAAATATAATCAGATGGGGGTGGGGTAGTAGTAGAGTAGTAGTAGAGCCTAGCTCATGAAAGTCTGTGGTAACTCATCCCCAAATGTAATAAAAATATACCAAAATGTAATTTAAAAAAATGAGGACAAAGAATGGGGGATGGGATCATATCTATGTGAACAAGCTCAAATGTCTTTTTTTTTTCATATTGACCAATATCCTCTCTGAATAAATACCACTCTTAGGAAGACTCTGCCACCAACACTCCTGACTGAATACTTACTTTGCAGCCATCCTTCACTCCCTGCCAAGGCCTGGCCCATGGGAAATGGTTGCTCTGGCTGTCCTCCTCTCTGGCATGAAGGCTGAGATGGCAAATGCTTTGATTTACTCTCTGTACTGGCTGGTTTTATGTGTCAACTTGACACAGGCTGGGGTTATCACAGAGAAAGGAGCTTCAGTTGGGGAAGTACCTCCATGAGATCCAGCTGTGGGGTATTTTCTCACTTAGTGATCATGGGGGAAAGGCCCCTTGTGGGTGGGACCATCTCTGGGCTGGCAGTCTTGGGTTCTATAAGAGAGCAGGCTGAGCGAGCCAGGGGAAGCAAGCCAGTAAAGAACATTCCTCCATGGCCTCTGTATCAGCTCCTGCTCTCTGACCTGCTTGAGTTCCAGTCCTGACTTCCTTTGGTGATGAACAGCAGTATGGAAGTGTAAACTGAATAAACCATTTCCTCCCCAACTTGCTTCTTGGTCATGATGTTTGTGCAGGAATAGAAACCCTGACTAAGACACGCTCCTTCTTCTGTGCCACCAGGTAAAACACAAACTGGATCAGGCAGAACTGTGGGTTTCTTTCTTTCTTTCTTTCTTTCTTCCTTTCTTTCTTTTCTATCTGTTGTTGGAGCAAGCTGGTGAGAAAAGCAAACCAAACTAACCAACCAACCAAAACAAAATGAAACCCTCTCATATTAAACCCAGGGGAGAGATGAAAACCAAAACATGCTGCATGGACTCTTGTATCCACCTCTTCCTATCCTGATCCCCACCATGTAACTGCCTGTCAAGCTAACATCAGCCATCAAGATACCTGGGGACCATATTCTGGTTCATAAGCAAGAAACTTTATTTCTTGAGTATTTCATTCTTTTTTCTCCCTTCCTTAACATCTCTAAAGAAAGCTCAGATTTTTTCTAGACTCTAAGGCTGGCATATAGATCACTGGTAAAGAGCTTTCCTAACATGTAGAAGACCTTATTCAATCTCTAACTCACAGGTTCATTTTCTTGTTAAGAAAGTGGATTATGGGCTGGAGAGATGGCTCAGTGGTTAAAAGCACTGACTGCTCTTCCAGAGGCTGTGAGTTCAATTCCCAGCAACCACATGCTGGCTCACAACCATCTGTAATGGGATCCGATGCCCCCTTCTAATGTGTCTGAAGACAGCTACAGTGTATTCCTATACATTAAATAAATGATAAATAATTTTTAAAAAAGAAATTGGATTACAAATGTATTTATTCATGTTTACATGGGCCATGGGGTCAGGGGGAAGGGGTGCCAAGTGCTCAAGTGGAAGTCACAGATCAATTTACAAGGGCTGTCTCTCTTCTCCCACTATTTAGTCCTAGGAGTCACCTCAGGTTTCCAGGCTAGGCAGAAAGAGCCTTTAGCCCCTGCATCGTCTTCACTGCCCTTTTTGATTCTCCCAGTCAACAGGCAGAGGAGACCAGAAGACCAGCTCTTCTTCAAAGCTTGGGAGCGGCAATGGCGCTAACCTGGAACCCCAGCACTTTTCCTCCAATCAGTGCCCATCACCGCCAAGGACCAATCCCTCCCACTACACCTAGGGCAAAGCTATCACATGCTTCACAGCTATGCGGTTTATCAGATGTGATGCTGGGGAATGGATAACATCGAAGTCTCCACTTTACAGATAAGGAAAACTGAGGCCCAAGAAGTCTAAGTAAGTTGTAAGACTCAGGTGACCAGATAGAGATAGTCGTCACAGTTTTGCCCCATAGTCTGCAGTTTGGATTTGTTGCCTGTTTTGATGATTAAATAGAATAATGTCTACTTACTAGTTATAAGAATTTCCAGACAGTGTTTCTGGTAGTCTCTACTGGCTTTGAACTCGTTTCTGATCTTCCTGCCTTCACTTCAAAGTGCTGGAGCTCTAGACATATGCCACCACACGTGGTTTATGCGATGGCACGGGTTGAACCCAGGGCTCCATGCTTACTAAGCAACCACTCTATCATCTGAGCCACATCCTCAGTCACCCCTAAAGGTTATTTGACCATTAAATTAGTCAGTGTAGTTAGAATAGCACCACCAGGAAAACTGCTGCAAGCTAAGTGTTTTGACAGTCAAGTCTTACTCAATTTTTCATTGCTGTGATAACATACTGGATGAAAGCAACTTAGGGAGGAAGGTTTCTTCTGGATTAAAGATCCAGAGAATATAGGCCATCATGGCATGAAAGACACGGCAAAAGTCAGAGTAAACAGAGTTTCAGGAGTGAGAAGTCAGCTGATCACATTGCACTCACACTCAGACAGAGAATGAACAAGAAGTAGGGTCCAGCTATAAAGCCTCAAGCCCACTCACAGTGGTTCACTTCCTGCACTCAGACTCCACATCCTAAGAATGCCACATCTTCCGTAATATCGCCACCATCTGGGGACCCATGTTCAAACCACATCAAGGCATTAGGTGTCCCTGTTACTGGCATTGTGTTGGTTTGGATGGGAAATGTCCCCAGAGGCTGGTGCATTTAAACACTTGGTTCCCGGATGGTGTCACTACCTGGGGGGGAGGCTATGGGTCCTTTAGATGCTCACTGATGGACGCGCATCACTGGGTGCCAGCCTTCAGAGTTCCCACTGCTGGGTTCCGCTAACGTTCCCTTTGCTTCCTGACTGTGCCATACGCATAAGCAGCCACAAGCTGTGTCACCCTGGGGCTGCTCTCTGCTTTGTATGTGGTGCTGAGAACCACTTGTGTGGAGTGAGCGTTCTACCACCAAGACTTAGTCCCAGCCAGGACTGTTCCTCCTTAAACCGAGAGCCAGAGTAAACTAAAGCCTTCCTCCCTTAGGAAGCCTTCTTTCAGATATTTAATCACAGCAATGAGACAGGCAATGAATGCAATCACATGGTGATCCCTGACATAGAAATGTCAGAGAGAGAGAGAGAGAGAGAGAGAGAGAGAGAGAGAGAGAGAGAGAAAGAGAGAGAGAACATAGAAATGTCTTGGGGCAAGAAGCATAATTCTAAAGTTTCTTCCCTAGTCCGGCCTTTTGGCCATAGCAGGGTAACGACACAGTTCTGTCTAGGACAGGCTTCAAGCAAGTACCTAATTGGGATTTGAAACCCAGCTGGGAAGATGACAAACCTCGGTTTCTGCAATCAGTTCCTAGAACTGGGTTGTTTCCCCATGTCGTGTCTGTCAAGATTCCTGCAAAGTGAGAGCTGAGTGACAAGTTTGAAAGGTTCTCCTTACCAGTGAAGTGACATCTGAAAAAAATTGATTACCAACAAACTTTCTTTTTAAAGGTGTGCTGGCCTGGAATTTCTGATCTTCCCACTGGAGTGCAGGGGTTACAGGTGTGCACTGTCACATACGGGTCTCTGAAGTGCTGGGGATTGAACCCAGTGCTTTACAAAAGCCAGGCAAACATTCTGCCTCCTGAGCTACAGCCCATCCCTCTCCAGAGGGATTTTTAAATTTTGAAATTCCCCTCTGTAATTCTAGTGGGGACAGGGATAATAAGTAGTAAAGCTTTGTTCTCTAAATAGGAATTTGGAGTCAGAAATGCCTATATACACCCTATGCTTCCATTCTTAACTTGGAAGCAGGACCAGGCAGCTACCTCAGAAACATGTTATAGTTGAGTTTAACGTCAACTGGCCACAAATTAGAAACGTCTGAGTAAGGGGCATCCCTGGGAAAACTATTCCTTGACCTGGAAAGTCCCACCCACAAATGTGAGCAGCACCTTTGAGGCAGAAACCAGCTATTTTTCTCTAAATTCTCTGCCTTTTACTACTTGGCCTCCCTCTTACCTCTGAGCTGATTCCTTCTTCCTCTTCCTCTTCCTCTTCTCTTCCTCCTCCTCTTCCTCCTCCCTCTTCTGCTTCCTTAGTTGATAGCAGCCTTTTTGAGCTTCCACGGTTGTATGGAGACCAACAGCTCTGTAGGAACTTCCAGGGCTCAGATACCCGTGACTTGTGAACAGGCACCCATCCTGAAGGACCAAGCAATTTACCAGGTTCTCAGCACCTCACAGGGGATTAGCTGTTGTTACTCTTTTGAGCTTGCTTAAATTCTGTCATCTCTTCATTCCCTTGGTTCTGTTGCTCTAGAGAACAGTAAACCAGAAGTGTAATGTGGGTAATCAAGGAGGCAAGCGTTGAGAGGACACTGCTTCTCTTCTTTCATCTCCCACACTTGCCCTTCCTTTCCCTGGGCAGCAGACACGGTTGAAACTCAATCACAGTTCCGTGTGCCATCTGTGGTATTTTTAGCACTGAGGCTACAACCCAGTGCCTCGCAATCTGCTGGGCAAGTTCTCCATCACTGGGATATGTTCCCACCCAACCCAACCGCTTTTAATGCTCTATAACCTGAGCCGAAGAGAAAAACTCTGGGGGTGGGGGTGGGGGTGGGGGCAAAGGACTGAAGAAGAAAGAGGGAATATTGTCAAGTTGACAGGCTCTAGAATCACCTAGGAGCCAAAGTGATTTCTCCCTTAAGTTGATTTACTAGGGGTATTTTATCATAACAGGAAAAGCTACCAATCCAGGCAGGCAGGCAGGCAGGCAGGCAGGCAGGCAGGCAGGCAGGAAGGAAGGAAGGAAGGAAGGAAGGAAGGAAGGAAGGAAGGAAGAGAGAGAGGGAGGGAGAAAAGGAAGGAGGGATGATGGGAGAGAAAGAGAAGAGAAGAGAAGAGAAGAGAAGAGAAGAGAAGAGAAGAGAAGAGAAGAGAAGAGAAGAGAAGAGAAGAGAAGCGAGGAGAGGAGGGGAGGGGAGGGGAGGGGAGGGGAGGGGAGGGGAGACTGGAGAAGAGTAACGGAGAGAAACATGGAGGGAGAAAGGATATTTCAGATTAGAGTTGGAGAAGTCTAAATCCTTCTCTGTATCACTAGAATAAACTCAAGGTGTCTTGAGAATATGCTTTCTCCTGAACCCCAGAGTCTGGGGACTTTGTGATGATGTGATGGTTTGGGGCCTGGGCTTTCCTCCAACATTCCTCTACAGTGCTACTGGTAGGTAGTGGTGTCTTAGAAGCAGAGCCCAGTGGAAGGAAGTTACGTTTTAGGGGTGTGCCTTAGTTAAGTTTTCTATTGCTCTGAAGAGACACAATGCACAGCAACTCTCATAAAGGAGAACGTTTAATCAAGGCTGGCTCAGAGTTCAGATGTTTAGACCATTATCATCATGGAGGACAACATGGCCATGTTCAGGCAGACATGGTGCTGGTGAAGGTGCTGAGATTTCTACATCAGGATGGACAGGCAGAAGAAAGGGAATTGTAATATACTTCCTCCAACAAAGCCATACCTACTCCAGCAAAGCCATACCCACTCCAGCAAGGCCACACCTCCTAATAGTGCCCCTCTCGATGAGCCTGTGGCCATTTTCAGTGTGTGTCCTTGAAATGGGTTAGTGACCTGGCTTTTCTCTATTTGCTTCTTGATTGCCATGAGGTGAGCAGCCAAATGCTCCCACCTGGATATGCCGTATACTGTCACAAGCCCAAAGTAATAGAGTCACACCAAAAGGGACTGAAAAACTGAAGCAAATTCTTCCTTAGTTGTCTTCTGTCAAGGTAACACAGAAGTAAGAACTACAACTAACAGGTTCACAAGTTCTAGGGATAGTGTGCGATATCTCCAGGCTAAGTGGGAAGATGGCATCCTTGTTTTGCTTTCTGCACTATCCCTCAGAACTGATGGGAAAGGCTAAAAGAAATAAGCCAGAGTTGAGGGAACAGCTCAGTGTAGAGTGCCCTGAGCTCAACCTCCAGAAAGACACACACACAATGTTAAAACCTACTGGGTAGAAGAGCTTGGCCTTTAGCTCAGTCATAGAGCTCTTGCCTAACATATTTGAGGCCCTTGATTTGAGTCTGGGCAACAAAACATCTTAAAATCTACTCTTAAAAAGAGCTGGATGGGCAGGCAGTGATCGTGAACACCTTTAACCCTCAGCACTTGGGAGGCAGAGGCAGGTGGATCCCTGTGAATCTGAGGCCAGCCTGGTCTACAGAGCAAGTTTCAGAATAGCACAGAGAAGCCCTGTCTCAAAAAACCAAGAGGGGTAATGAGAGAGAGGGAGAGGGAGAGGGAGAGGGAGAGGGAGAGGGAGAGAGCTGGAGGACCAGCAAGATAGCTCAGTAGATAAAAGCACTTGCCACCTAAGATTGGTGACTTGAGTTTATTCTCCAGAACCCACTCACAAAAAGACCTGGGGTAGCATAGTGATAGGGAACTTGCCTTTGTTTATCATGTACAATATTCTGGTTATGACCAGACACACACATTAAGGATACACACAGACACAGAGGGAAAGCACACACACACACACACACAAACTTAAAAAGAGTCGGCGTGTAGCTCAGTTATAGAGCTCCTGCCTACCATACTCAAGGGGCTATGTTCTATCCTCAATCATACACACACACACACACACACACACACACACACACACACACACACACACACGCCTGCCGAATCGTGTTGTGCAGGGCTGGAGAGGTGGAGATATAGCTTGGGTGAAAGGGCCTTTGCTTAGTATTCACAAAGCCCTAAGTTCAGCCCCCAGGCATAAAGCTAGACATGACTGTACATGCTGTAGTTCCAGGACTCTGAAGGTAGACACAAGAGGATCAAGGGCATTCTCTGCTTTATAATGAGTTTGAGGGCAACTGGGGCTTCCTAAGACCCCCATCTCCAAAATGGAGGAAAGACAGGTTGGGTACAGTAAATTAACACTAAAGGAATAGGCGCTAAGATCACAGAGTTAAATAACAATGTTCTTTACTCCCTAAGAATTCATTCCATGAAATTGCTCCTTGAAGGTCACTATCATTGAGAAAAATTACAGGTCTGTGCAAATGTGAGTCCTTTTACTCTGCAGATATAGTCTGGTTTGGGGTAGTCAAGTCCAGAATCATAGCACTGGGAGATGCTATAAATCACCTAACCAAGCTTCTCATTTTATCAGTTGACAGAAGCCTGAGGACATCTGTTAGCCATAGCACAGGCACTACAAGCTGTGTTTTCTGTGTGACCCAGAGGTTTACAAGGCTTAATCCAAAAAGACTAGATTGTGATAGATGGTCCAGATCTATGAGCAAAAATACAGGGTTGGGTTTTGTTTTGTTTTCTGTCTTCCTTCCTTTATTGTATTTATTTTCTTTCTTTAGTCCTCCTCCTTCTCCTACTTTTTTTTAAAAGACAGAACCTCATGCTGGCCAGAGTAGCCGTAAGTTCACCTCATAGCTAATAATGACCTCCTTGGAGGCAGAGAGGGAAGGATTGATGCAGGTACCAAGCCCTGGTCTGATTTACATAATATGGTCCTGTCTCAAAAGCAAAAACAAAGAACCTTCCCTGGGAATAAGGAGCTTGCTTGGCTATGGGTCACATCAGCTGCCTTTTTCATCTGGTAGGCAAAATTTTCTCTAGTTCTTCCCTCCATTCCATCCCATAGTAACACAATCAACCTATGGAGCCAACCTCCACCCAAGGGTGACCACAGGAACTGCTTGACTAAGCAGAGGGAGAGGGTTCTCTGGGATTTTTGCCAAAGTCTTTGGAAAGATATCCCTCTTCTTTCATGTTGAGACTCCGAGGCATTGGTAGACATAATTTACTACAGAGAGAGACTCATGACAAAAAAATCACAGGGACCAGTCGTGGGGTGACTACCTAACACTAAAAAGACGATAAGGGGGAAAGGCAAGACACGGTGGTATATATCTGTCACCCCAGTTGCTTCAGAGGTTTGGGTGAGAAGATAGAGACCCTGTATCAGAAAAAATAAGGGGGGGACCAGGAAAGGAGGGGAGGGAGGGGGTGTCTTCTTACCTGAAACCATCTGGTCCCCGTCAAAGGCCAGAAGCTAATAGACCCTTAGCAATGCCAGAATTCATTTTTTGTTTAAATTCGTTAAATCTGTTTAGCCAAGTTTCATTCAAATAGCTGCAACTTGCATCTGAGACCTCAATATTGCACTTGACAGCAATATAAAAGTTTACATTTCCAATAAATAGCCAGGCATGCCAGCTAGCATGTGCCTACAAGTCTAGCACTCCAGTTATGGAGGTAGGTGCATCAGGAGCTTAATCAAGGAGTTTAGAGTTACATAGCAAATCCAAAGCTAACCTGGGCTACATAAGACTGCCTCAAAACATCAAAATCTATCATCGGTCAATCAATGAACAAAATAATACCTTCTACATTGAAGCTATTCGTTCTCAGTGAGTAGTTTATAAAAAAAAAAAAATCCTGAAGGAATTTTATTGTTGAAGTAGATTCTTACAAATACCAAAGAACACATTAGAAAGATTAATGTGTTAATGTGATTGTACAGGAAGCCATTTAGTTTAACCAATTCAAGTGGTCAATACAATAAGTGGTCAGTTAGAAACTCTATTTGGGGCCAGCTGTGGAGGCGCACATCTTCAATTCCAGCACTGGAGAGACAGAAGCAAGTGGACATCAAGACCAGCCTCGCTACTCTGATATTAATAAAAATCTCTTAAATTCTATGTGGAGTGAGCAGAGACAGGGTACTCCCTGCAAGCCCACAAGCCAGCTAGCCTGGCATATACTAAGGCAAACAAGAGATACCTTAAAACCAGGGGGATAGTGAGGATGGATGCTGGGATTGCAGCTGTGTGCAACAGCAACTGGCTTTCTGTGCAGCTCACTCCACTTTCCCATCTACACATCTCTGTAGATGTCCTGAGGTTACAGACGTGTGACAACTGTCACAGCTGGCTTTGTGTGGGTTTGGGAGCTCCAGACTCCAACCCTCGTATTTGGAAGCCAAGTATTTTTATCTCCTATGCTATCTCCCCAGCCCTGAAGGTTTATTTTTATTTTTATTTTCTGTACCACCACGATTTTCCATGTTAAAGAAGCAAAGCCCATAGAACTTCTGTAATGTTCCCAAGACTGCATAGATTCTAAGGGACACAGACAAGATCTGAACTCAGTTTAGTTCCAGGCTAACTCAGGCAGGCAAGAAAAGACAGGTGTCTGCCCAGAGCAGACCGAGTAGGCTCTTCATTCCAGCCATGGTCTCAGAAAGCCCTGTCCCACGACAACACGGCCACAGCCTTCATCTTACTCCGAACCACTGCTGTTCAGATTTGAGCAAGGATGTGCAGTCAAAGGCTCCTGGCCTGAGAGCAACAAGGCCATCTTCCTCCTGCCAATTGCCAAGCAGAGAAGTTGTTCTCAGTTCTCATGGCAGCAAGCTCAGAATACCAGCAACACCAACCACACTTATGAACAAGGAACTGAAGCATATGTCAGAGCCTGAGAGAGGAACCAAGTGACAGCCTTCTTCGGGAAGAAGTGTGAGGATTCTTTTTTTTTTTCAGCAAGGATGCTTTGGAAGTGAAATTCTCCTTTTTGTTTTTGAGTCCACCTGTTAGCAAACCAGATGGGCCTAGCTAGCCTTTTCTTTCCCAGGAGCTTAGAAAAATGGAACACTCTCTGTGACTTAACCAAATTCTACCCACTGATAACAGTTCCCTCTTTACCGGGGTGCTTCATGTCAAAGTGCCACTATGCCCAGCCTAGTCATGAGATCTGATGGCTACATGCCTGGACATGGATGTCTGGGAGTGTCACAGTCCAGGGGGAGCCTTTCAGGACTTGTTGATCTGTCACTATATATATGGAGCACCAATCAGAAATCGTCTCTAACCAGCCAAAGCTCTTGTGATGGTTTGAATAAGAATGGGCCCCATAGGCTCATATATTTGACTGTCTGGCCATTGGAGAGTGGCACTACTTGAGAGGGATTAGGAGGTGTGGCCTTGTTGAAGTAAGAGTGGCCTTGTGGGGAGGAAGTGCATCACTGGGGGTGAGCTTTGTGTTTCAGAAGCGCAAGCCAGGCCCAGTGTCTCTCTCTCTCTCTTCCCCCTGCCTTCAGGTGTAGATGTAGAACTCTCAGCTACCAGGTCTGCCTGCATGCCACCATTCTCTACACTATGATGATAATGGACTGAATCTCTGAAACCATAAGCAAACCCCAATTAAATCCTTTCTTTTCTAAGGGTTGCCACGGTCATGGTGTCTCTTCACAGCAATGGAACACGGACTAAGACAGCACCATCCATCATTTTCATGAGGAGACATTCTTTGGAGGAGTTAGTGAGTGGATGGTACTTGTTAAATAAATCAGGGAAGGCTTCCTAGAAGTAGAGCAGGAACTGGCAAGAGAAAGCATGCACTCCACACCATCGGAGAAGGGGGTGAGCCTGCCAAAGAGGGTCACAGAAATAAGGAGCCCAAAACCTGCACGAAGCTGGCAGGATCGTGAGCAGAACAGATGTGTTAGCCTCTCATGACTGGGACCAAACACCCAAGAAAACAGTTTTGGAAGAAAAGGACAATGTTGGGCTCAGGATTCCAGAGTGTTCGCTTCACGGTTAGCAGATGAATTACTTTGGGCCTGAGGTAAAGATGAACATCATGGTAGACAGGGTGTGATGGAGCAGAGGTGCTCACCTCACGGCAGTCTGGGAGTGGAGAGACAGGAAGAGATCAGGGACAAATCATTCCATTTAAAGAGTGTGCCCAGACACCCATTTCTAACTCTACACCCCACTTCCATCGCCTAAGTTAGTGCTTTTGTGGTTTTTTAACTTCCCTCAATAGTGACACCTTCTGAGGTCTGACTAGGCCTTCGACCCATGAGCCTCTGAAGCCATGTCTTTTTGGTTCTTTCCCTTTAAGAGGAAGGGGATTTATTTCGCTCATTATTCCAGGTTGTACCCGTCACTTCAGGAAAGTCCAAATCCCAGGAATTTGAAGCAGCTAGTCATAGCAGGTCCACAGTGAAGAGCAGAGCACAGAGCTGACAGATGCACTGCCTACTGGGGTTTAGAGCTCTCTCAATTTGATCAGATGAGTTTCCTCTCTCTCTCTCTCTCTCTCTTTCTCTCTCTCTCTCCCCTTTCTGTTTTTGGTTGTTGTTTTGACTTTTTCAAGACAAGGTTTCCTGTATAACCCTAGCTGTCCTAAAACTCACTCTGCAGACTAGGCTGGCCTGAAACTCCTAGAGATCCGCTTCCCTCTGCCTCCTGAGTGCTGGGATTAAAGGCATGGGCTACCAATGCCAGGCTGCTTTTCCTTTTTATTAGGATGTCTTTTATGTTTTCTTTGACAATGTCATACATATAAATAACGTATATTGGCCTTATCAACTCCCAGCTCCCCAATGCCCCACTGCTCTCCCAACTTTCCCCCTTCCCACCTTCATGTCCTTTCTGTGTTTTCTTTTGTTTGTTTAGCCAAATGAGTGCCGCCTGCTGGGGTTTTGAGTGATCTGTTGGTCTGCCTTTGTACAGGTCTTGTGGAGCTGCAGAGTTTGTAAGTTCAACAGCCTTATCTGGTCCCCAGAAAACAGCCTTTTACAAAACTCCTTCCCTTGCTCCAGATCCTACATTGTTTCTGCTCCCTCTTCTGGAATGTTCCCTGAGCCTTGGGAAGGAGGAGGTTGGCAGGGCTTGGGGTCTATTTCACATCCAAAGGGAAGGAAATTGTAGTCAGAGAGCCTGTTGGGATTTCCACAGTTGGATGTATCTTCTGAGAATTCAGAACTTCCCCAAGTTGTATCTACATCTTTGGGTGCCTCCTGGCTGATGCCTGTTGGGTGGCAAAGGTAAGGTGAGGCTCAGCTTCAGGCTCCTTATCTTCCTAACCAGCATTCTTTGTCACCAGCCTCAGAACGTGTGCCTTGGTCTCACCCTTGGTGTATAAGGAGCCTAGTTTCATTCTGTCTAAACCCTTCACCAACTTCTCCATTTTTTAGGTTAATTGTCAGAGATGGGAAGGAACTCAAAGGGTAGGTTAGGTCCAGATAGACAGCCTGCCCCAGATTTTATGTCTGACGGTACTGCTGTGGGAAAGTAAATTAGCATCTCTGGGTCTCCACTGCTTATTTGTCCAGTGGTAATACAAACATTCTTCTCGTCATTCTTGCCACAGTTTGCAGAGATAATACATGCAGTATGTTTGAACTAAAGCCAACATTCAGAAACATGGATTCTTCATTGGGACCCCTTCTCTGAGTCAATCAATATACTCTAGCCCCCATCCAGCATAAGTGGCCAGCCAGCCAGCTGGGCAGCATCCTCACCTGGGATGGATAGACAGATGCTGAGAACCTCTTTTCAGTGGCTGGGGATGCTGGCTGTCAAGTTCCAGAAGGCAACATACAGGAACTCATGGCAAAGCCAAAGCTGAGAGTCAGAAGTCCAGAGAGGCTGGACTGCAGAGGAACTGAGTTCCCGCTTGCCTAGCGGTAGGTTGACACTTCTAACCAAACAGAGAGTTCTGAGAATTGAGCAAGGCCTCAGAGATAATTCTGAGTCACCTGCTTAGAGGCTAGAGGTCCAAAAAGATCTCCAAAGATGATCTAGAATCTAGGAGTGTCACTCAAAGATAGAGCTCTACCCAGAGTGCACACTAGCTGGGTTGGCTTCCGTCTCCAGCAGTGCAGAGAGGTCATGTAATCCAGTAGCCTAATAAACATCCCCCAACACACACACTTAAAAAGCAGACTCTGTCTGCATCTCCAGGAACCCAGGAAGAAAAGAGAAAGGGGGGGAGGGAGGGAAGGGAAGGGAAGGGAAGGGAAGGGAAGGGAAGGGAAGGGAAGGGAAGGGAAGGGAAGGGAAGGGAAGGGAAGGGAAGGGAGGGTCATTGAATCTGTAGGGTCATTGCACAGACGCTGAACCCTGTCTCCTCCCCAGCCTCCATATGAAACCTGAAGTTTACTTTCTACATCAGAAGTCACCTTAACCACACCTTTGACACCTGATCTTCTCTCCTTAGCTCGAACCACAGCCACCTGACAAAGCCCAGAGGCCTTCCACTTCCCCTTGCTCTGAAGACACTCCCCTGGGAGGCCCTGGCCTCTGGGGGCTCTTTCCTCTGTCAGGCCTGCCTGCTGAAAATGGTTTTCAAATGTTGCTCAGCTACCAAGTAAACCTCCTGAATCCCTTCTGACTGTTTCTCAGGGGACCTCATGTCCAGCTGGTGGTATGCCGAGAATAGTTAGCCTGCTGGTGCAATTTCAGGAGAGACATAAAGGCAGGAAGTCTCCAGTTAAAGAGGGTTTCTTAAAACACACAGCAGGGGCTCATGACAACCTCTTTCCCTCCAAGGTAGCATTTCCTCTGCCAAAGGCACTACCCCTACACAGCCTTGGAGCCTGAGAAAGTGTTTATTGTCAGCTGAAGGGTAACAAAGAGCTGGACGGGTGCTTTGCACTTCAAATCATTGCACCTCAGAGAATGAACCTGGGGGATTGCCAAGAGTTCAAAGCAAGCCTGGGCTACAGAGTGAAAACCAATCACAAAAGCTAAAAGGACGAACCCATTTTTGAGGCTGACCTTAGACTATTGATCCTCCTGGCTTCCTCATGGGAGTATCAGTCCCTAATATTGCCATGCCAATCCCCATTGAAAAAAGTCTGTTTTAGCATGTTTTTTTTTAAAACATACAGGAGCTAGGCAGTGGCAGTGCCCTTCTCTAATCCCAGGACTCAGGAGACAGAGGCAGGTGGGTCTCTGAGTTCAAGGCCAGCCTGATGTACAGAATGAGTTCCAGGACTGTCAGGGATACAAAGAGAAACCTTGTCTCAAAGAGAATAGGGGAGGAGGAGGAGGAGGAGGAGGAGGAAAAGGAAGGAGGGAGAGAGGGAGGGAGGGAGGGAGGGAGGGAGGGAGGGAGGGAGGGAGGGAAAGGAAGAAGGAAAGAGAGGAAGGAAGGAAGGAAGGAAGGAAGGAAGGAAGGAAGGAAGGAAGGAAGGAAGGAAGGAAGGAAGAAAAGGAACCAACCAACCAACAACAGAGCCATATAATACTGATAATGTAGCTCAGTTGACAGAGTATCTACCCAGCATGCACATTCTGGGTTTCTTTCCCATCCTTTCATAAACTGGCAGTAGGGGTGTACGCTTGTAATTCCAATACTCCAGACAGGAAGCCAGGAGGATCAACAGTTTAAGGTTATTCTCAGCCATATATGGAGTTCAAAGCCTGCCTGGACTACATGATGAGATCCTATCTTCAAAATAGTGAGTTAAGGGGCTGGAGAGATGGCTCAGTAGTTAAGAATACCTGTTGCTCTTGAAAGGGACCCAGCTTCACTTCCTAGCACCCAGTTGGCAGCTCAATCATCCATAAATTCAGTTCCAGGGAATCTGATGCCTTCTAACCTTCATGGGCACAGGCATGTACATGGCACGTATGCATAAATGCAGGCAAAACACTCATTCACATTTAAAAATTATATATATATATATATATA
This sequence comes from Mus minutoides, assembly GCA_902729485.2. Taxonomy (NCBI): domain Eukaryota; kingdom Metazoa; phylum Chordata; class Mammalia; order Rodentia; family Muridae; genus Mus; species Mus minutoides. The sequence goes on from LR751503.1 coordinate 136,768, forward strand.
TATATATGTATATATATATATATATATATATATGCCACATAGTTCCAGGTCAGCCTATTCTACACAGTAAGATTCTGTTTCCAAAAAAACCCTACACACACACACACCATTTAGCAGGTATGGAATTCTACTACTTGCTTGGGAGGCTAAGGCTGGAGGACAGACGCTCCAGATCAGCCTGGGCTACAATAGCAAGACCTTGTCTCAAAGCAATAGCAACACCCTAAAAGGACAAATCTCAAGAGGTGTTATGGGCTGGAGAGATGGCTCAGCGGTTAAGAGCACTGACTGCTTTTCCAAAGGTCCTGAGTTCAATTCCCAGCAACCATATGGTGGCTCACAACCATCTGTAATAGGATCAGATGCCCTCTTCTGGTGTGTCTGAAGACAGCTACAGTGTACATACATTATATACATTAAATACATACATACATACAGATATTATTAGAGCTGATCTTTACCAGGGCTTGGATCTGCATCCAAGGCTTACAACGCCAAGGCTGGAGAACAGTTTCTATGAGCTTCTGAAAGAAACCACGGCCATCTTTGCTACTGGCCTTCTGAGCCCTGGAAGGACAGCATTAATGCAGATAGCTTTTATAGACTTTTACCATTGCACTCAAGATACAAGGCCACCTCCTCCTTTGTATGGAAGCCTCAGAGAGGACCTGGTTTAAAAACAACCCAGCTGTCGCAGGTTAGAGATGACATCATCTGCTCTCTGAGTGAGCAGTGAAGGAAGACCCAGGTCTCTGGAGCTGGAGCAATGAGATATGGCTAACCAGTGACCGAACAAACTGTAGTTATCTGCTTCCCATTTCTCTTGCCCAGAGAGACTCTCACAGCTTTTTCTCAACCGAAGCACTGTTGTTGGGTGCCATTGTACTGAAAAAAAAAAAAAAAAAAAAAAAAATCTGGGGAGCAAAGATCTAAAGGGACCAGTCTTGGCTGCCTTGGAGCCTAAGATGTCACCAGAAGGGAACTTGGCCTTGGTCTCTGCCTTGTACTTTCAGAATCACATGCCTGATGTTCTTATCAAATACTTCAGATGTAAGTAGCAATAATATTCTTTTTCCCCCTCTAGTGCTAGACATGGAATTCAGACCTCACATATGCTGAGTGAGCTGTCTACTACTAAACAACACATAAGAATAACCTTGAATTCATGATCCCATCAAAACCTTTCAAAAAAGCCAACTATTTAAAGTATACTGGCAGATGCAATGTTTATCTTTTAATGTCTGAGATAATATCATGTTGTATACCTAGGGTTGCCCTTGAACTCACTATTAGGACAAGCTGTATTCATTGCAATACACCTGTCTCAGCGTACTGAGTAATGAGATTACAAACATTCTATCTATCACTCATGGCTCAATATCGTTTGATGGATGTCAGTCATATCTCGACAAAGCTTAAGAAGCGGGTTAGGTAGATGGATCAGCAGTTAAGATCTTGTACTGTTCTGGCAGAGGACCCAAGTTCTGTTCCCAAAATTCATGTCAGATGGCTCATCGCCACCTGTGAGCTCAGGTCCGTGGGATCTGATGGTGTTCTGCCTCTTCTGGCACATGCACTCACACACCCAGAGCCACACATAGACAAACACACACTTTTTCCCCCCTTAGGTATGAGACATGATTTAGATCTTAAGAAAAAAAATATACGTGGTGCTAGAGAGATAGCTCAGCAGTTAAGCATGCTGGATACTCCACAGAGGACGTGAGTTCCCAAAATCCACTGCAGTTCCAGGACATCAGATGCCCTCTTCTGGCCTCTCAGGGCACCGCACACACGTTGCGCACAGACATACAAGATTAAATAAAAACCAAAAACCAAAAAAAAAAAAAAAACAAAAACAAAAAAAAAACCAACCCATGCTATGATGTGGTTAACAATATACTATTCAGGGTCATTCACACCTGGTTCTGCCAGTTGCTAGGTAACCCCATCCCCTACTCCCCATCTTCATGTTTATGTAATGTGGGCAGCAATGTTCCATTCTGGAAGAGCCTGAGATATGTTCACAGATTCCTTTCCATTATGGTTTAAAAGCTCATTTTTAATTGTCTTGTGTGTGGTTTATTTTTGAGACAGGGCTCCTTCTCTTTTTACAAAGCGTCTCTGAAATGCTGTGTCTTGCAGGGGCTCATCAGGCAAGACGGCATGTGCCAGTGCCAATGTGATAGTTTTAATAAAAGGAGAGTGATCTCTATGGTCTGAAGAGGAACCCCAGTATTATTACTAATGGTTTTAAAATGGAAGGAGTTCACCTGAGATGCCAGGGTCACACCCTGAACAGGTCTGTTCCCTTTACCCAAGGTACCTGTCAGGGCCCTGCCTGCTCTCTGGAACATAGACTAGGACTGAAGGTTCCTAACACCTCAGGCAAGGCCAGTTTTTTTTTCTGATAGTTCTGGGACTCTGTGTTCCCTCAGCCCACAGGTCCAGCCTTGTCCGAGTCCTGTTATCTCCAGCACCTTGCCTCAGGGAGCTGCTAACCTCTGTCAGCTCTGCCCCAACACCAAGGTGGTAGAAAACAGCCTCCTTCCCTTCCCTCTCTTCCCAGCCCCTCCCAGGGCCTCCCCACCTGACTGAGGCACTGCAGCCCAGCCCAAGGCTCCGCAGCCCAGCCCAGCCCAGCCCAGCCCTAGCCCAGTTTGCATGCACATACCACCATTCTTAAACAGAAACTGTTTACTGTTGCCCTTCTTCAAGCCCAGTCTCCTTTCACCTCCCTCCTCCTGTTTGGGTTGGGTTGGGTTTATTGTTGCTGTTGCTGCTGTTGTTGTTGTTTTGTTTAGCTTTGCTTTGTATTTCTCTGTTTTCCAAGGTCCGTCTCAGGTTGTGTGTATTCTTTCCCACAAAAATAGTCAAATCTCTTCATTTGAACTTACAAAGCTCTTAGCACCTCCTGTTCTCTTTAGGGATTCTCTGCCTTTGAGAATACTCAGTGATTGGCTAAAGAAATGTCTGAACAAACACACACACACACACACACACACACACACACACACACACACAGAAGGTGGGGACTGAGAGAAAATTTGATTTCTTACACCAAAACCAAATCTGCTCATTTAACACAGTGGTCCATGACTGTAATCTCAGTGCGCTGGGGCTTGGGGATTGTGAGTTCTGATTGCTAGGTTCAAAGGAAACATTTCCCCAAATTCTGGCACTTACTTCCCCAGGACTTTGTGAATCTGGTTCCATTTTACCAAAAGGGATTATTTTCCTTATCACTAGCAGAAGGGACAAATGGCTACCAAATATCATACCAAAGCACATGCTGTCCTCCAGGGTCCCTCAGTACCCAAGTACTTGTGACACATTTCAACATCTCTGGTGGCATCCTGGCTCTCCTGGCTCTTCTCACCTCCCTGCTACCCTAAACTTCCCAAGCTCTTGGGCTTCCCTTCCCCCAGCTTCTCATTTTCCTTATAACCCTACTATGTGGGCCCTGTTCTTTCTTTTGCCTGCTTTCTCCTTGTCTTCCTCTTGTTCTCTCCTCTCTCTCTCTCTCTCTCTCTCTCTCTCTCTCACACACACACACACACACACACACACCTGGTCTACAGAGTGAGTTCCAGGACAGGCAGGGCTACACAGAGAAACCCTGTCTCATAAAACTAGAAACCTAAACAGGATAAAAAAAACCCTTCCCCTTAACCATACTATGGAGCGGTCATATTGTAAGTTTATACACTGGTCAACACACTATCATTACAAGGCAAAACACTGTCTCAAATAAGCAAGCAAGCAAAGAAACAAATAAATAAATAACATTACACAAGTGTGTTGGCACATACCTTTAATCCTAGCACTGAAATGGTGGAGGTAAGCCAGTCTCTGTGATTTTTGAGACCAGCTTGGTCTATATAGTGATTTCATGTCAAACCAGGCTACATTGTGAAATTCTATCTTTAAATAAACACGTTTAAACATTGAATAAATTACTACAGTTTATGTATAATCTTGGTTTCAGGCTCCTATCAAGAAATGAGATACACTGACACAGGGAAGAGAGCTCACTCGCTGTGTAAAGTGCTTTCATGCATGCATGAAGACCTGAGTTCAAACTGCAGAGCCCACATAAAAAGCCAGGTACAGATGAATGTCCTTGTCATTCCAGTGCTCCCTGGGAGACAGAACGGTTCCCAGGGGACTGCTGGCCAGCCAGCTCAGCCTAGTTTTGAGCCCCAGGTTCAGTGAGAGACTTGATCAAATAAACAAGGTAGATCATACCTGAAGAATGAATGATACCCAATGTTACCCTCTGGTTTACACACACACACACACACACACACACATACACACACACACCCCAATACTGGAAGATTCAACAACATGAGGTCCTCAGTCAAACATGGTAGACACAGGGGTAAGTTGAGTGGTGGCTGTCCCTGTGACAGAAACTGAGGATCTTCTCAACAGAGCCACCAGCCTCTCTGGTTGGTCCAAGCCACCTTGATGTCTGGAAACATCTGGGTTTGTGGCTCCTTCCTTGGAAGCCAAACCACCTGGCCTTCTTTCTTCCATTCTGTAAGCAGAAAGACCCAGGGTAGAGCTTCATTTTTCCGCTGATGTAAATTTTATTAACACCCCAATTTAGATAGCAGAAGCAGTTACAGTTTGCTTTTAAGATATTTTCCGCCTCACTGAAAACCAAAAAGCTACATGGCATATTGAGAAATCCCCCACAAACCACCTCCTAGGAAGTTTTGGGTTGTTTTTAAAAGTGTTGGGGAGCAAACCCAGGACCTTATACATCCCAAGCAGGTGTTCAGGATCTAAGCCACACTTTAGCCTCTGCGCAAACTGTTGTCTTTCTTAGGCTTTTTTTTTTTTTTTTTTGCATTGGACATCTGAAATTCCCACCATTTAACTAATCAGCATGTGCTCTGAGACCTGGGAAAGACTCTAGTTGCGTATAGAACTGTTTCTGAGTAAGTTTAATGTCTCCTGTCAGTAACTTTTGGCATATGGCTCCTACTTCATAAACCTTTATACCATTTTTCCTTCCAGCATCTCTCTCTCTCTCTCTCTCTCTCTCTCTCTCTCTCTCTCTCTCTCTCTCCTCCACTCTCAGCCTAATTGTGGAAACCTTCCCATTGCTAACACGAAACAGACATAGGCATTAATTTTAGCATCTAAACCAAAGTCTAGAGGCTCAGTTCTCAAAATGTGGGTTCCAGATCAGTAGCTGTTTGGAAACTTGTTAGAAATATAGAGTTGCAGCCCCACCTCAGGCCCACAGAACCCAAATCTGCTTTTTCACAAGGTACCAAACACATTCAAAATAAAACAAGTAATGTCATTAGCAATTGTGATTAAAAGAGGGCAGTATTACTGACAGAGAGGAAGCCACCCTACACCGCAGGCTTCAGGATCAAAACCTATTTCCACTCTAAATACTTGAGTGCCCAGATAAACTTCATTGAGTGGGTTACATCTTAGCAGCAGTAGAAATTAAAACTGCGAAAGTTTTAAAAGTATCTCTAATTTGGGGCTGGAGAAATGACTCATTGGTTAAGAGCACTTTCATGGCTCCTGTAGAGGTCCAGGGTATCTGACGCCCCCTTCTGGCCTACACAACCACCTACATGCACATGCTTCATGGAGTTGCGGAATCCATGGAGATGGCTTTACACCATGCCTGTTGACCTAAGTCAATTCCTAAGACGAACATGGTGGAAGGAGAGACCTGACTCTAGCAAACTGTTTTCTGACCTTTAGACCAGTCATCCCTCTGTGTCTTAGTCTCTGTGTCTCTTTGTCTCTGTCTCTCTCTACTCCCTCCCTTCCCCCTCCCTCCCTCTCTCCCCTAATAAAAAGAGAGACCCTGTCTTAAAATCTTAAAACAGCAAAAACAGATTGTGCGGTGAAAACATCAGTGCAAATTCTGGTCCTGACTAGTTCCTAGAGTGGCTGAGAGACTATGGGCAGATCTCTGTCCTCTCTAGGCCTCCATTTCCTGATCTATTTTACTGCGGAGAAGATCTGTAGCAACCTAGCCCTGCCAACTCTCCTAGCCCTTTCTAAAGGTCTGGGAGGTCCCAGACAGAATTTTAGAACGATTCTCCTTTTGCCCAGAAGAGGGCGATGGAGACCGGCCATGGCTGGACCACTTCTAACCCCGAGGCGGGTTCACAGACTCCAGATCCGGACACAAGGATCCCTCGTGATCGGGGCGGTTTCCTTGGCACCAGCTGACATTGGTATGCCAGGCCACCTGGGCGGTCCCAGTGAGAGAAGGAGCTCTGGGCGCCTTCCATATTGACCCAAAAATGGCCAGTCTGGGGTGTTCATATTCCTCCTACCCCAATCTGGAAAGAGACTTGGTTTGAGGAAAGACACATTGTCCCCACCTGCACTGGGTCTTTGGGTGAGAAACCACCCAGAAGCTATTTACTCCAAAGAGAAAACTGGGCTGGGTGGCCGGAAAGGAACAAGACACAGATCTGCGCCAGGTCCGTGGGGATTGCCTGCCACTGGCGGGTTGCTCTTGCATCAGCGCCTGCTGGGGCTGGGGCAGGGGCCTGGCCACCAGCGACGACGTCAGCCTCTTTCCCAGAAGAATTCCACTTCCTGCGGTCCGGGCCCCAGAAGTGTGGGAGTGGTGGGGGTTGGTTTCTTAGGATGACACCGCTCAGTATGCTGTATCTCCTCATTCGCACACGCTGTTGTCATGGAGACGAACAGCATCCTGACAGCCCCTGAGAGGCCAATTCGCCCACAAGAAATGACCCGGGCATGGCCGACTCAGGAAAACACTGACTGTGTGGGGTGCTGGGTCAAGGAAAACAGCAGCCACGGGTCCCTGAATTTGCTCCCAGGGATGGGTGGGAGGGATGGGGGAACCAATTTCTGTGTTGCAGATTTCAAGGCTGGAGGCGTCTTAGCCTGAGCGCGTTACAGCCCAGAGAAAAGCTTTGAAAGCACGTGGCTAGCTAGCAAAAGTTTCTTCCTCCTCCCCCTCTCCCCTCTCCTCTTCTTCCTGCTTCTCCTCTTATCGGCGCCTTTCCCTAATTGTCTTAGGACTCTTTAAGATTCACTATGACTCAAGTGTTGCTGTCACCTTTTCCGAGGAACTATCCAGTTCGTGGGCGATCTCCTAGGAAGTCAAGTCAACTCATGCTCTCCAGCCATTACCAGGCACCTGTCAGCACAGCAGCTAATAAGGCACGCGTGATTTTTCCTCTGATGCTCCACTGTGACTGCCCTAAGACTAAGCATTGAATCTCTAATTATGGGTTGGTAAATTTGAGATTATTAACCCCCAATCACGAGGAAACCTTGTGTCTGTATCAGGAGTCTGTGAGCCACCTCAGAGTTAGAAGAAAAAAAAAATAACCCTTACTAAAACATACTTTGAAATACAGAAATATGCTATAGCTTATAAACATAACTAACAGTGACTGGATGGCTACCATTTCCCTAGGCACACCATGATTTCCACAATAAGGACTATGAGTTTATTATTGGTACTCGACCTGCACGCAAGGAAACTGAGGCACAAGAAGAAATAATTTGTTCATGCCCAACAGCTAGGGATGAATGTTTAATAAATAATAGAGTAACATCTTGGTCTGTAGTGGGTATTTAGTACACTGGTGTTGGCTTTGGGGGAAATAGAGTGCATTGCCTACCTAGACAAGTCCTTTCGTTTGAGCCATTTCCACCAAAAATGTACTATTTTTTTAATTTTGTATTTCATGTATTGATTTGGTGCATGCGTGCATCTCTCTCTCTCTCTCTCTCTCTCTCTCTCTTTCTCTGTGTGTGTGTGTGTGTGTGTGTGTGTGTGAGTGTGTGTCTCTGTGTATGAAGGTATTCTTGTGCTTATGAGCAGTAATGCACTCATGGAGGTCTGAGGACAGCTTTCGGGAGCCAGCTCTCTCCTTCCAGAGTGGGTTCTAGGGACCAAATTCAGATTCCCTGCTGAGCCACCTCACTGGCCAAAGCATGCTATGTATTTAAAGTGTTGTATTCATTATTTTCCTCTATCTGTAAAAGGCCAAGCTAGTAAGTAGTGCCTACAGTGTTGTACATCCTCGTGGAGACTTCGGAATTTAGAAAGCGCTTTCCTGCCTAGAATCTAACTTCTTTCGCTCCTCTTGGTCCTCTTTCCACCTACTAGTGATAACAACGTCTTTAATGAAAGACTCAAAGCTGCTGTGGTGGCACAATCCTATAAAACCCACCAGCCTGGAGGTAGAGGCTGCAGTGTAACCCCGGGCTATCCAGCAAGGTTCCATCTCAAAAAACAAGCACTCAAAATGAAACTACCAACAGTAGCCACGAGGAAACAAGCCAAATGCTCACCAACAGATGAACTGATAAATAAGAAGAGCTGTGTTCGTATGTTGGGATAAATTTGTCAGCCTTGAAAGGGATTAGGACGCAGAGACATGCTCCCATGTAAAGGCAACTTGAAGGTGGGGTTCCAGGTAAAGTAAAGCAGACCCAAAGGACAGATGTTAGCATAGCATATGATTTCATTTACATGAGAGACCTGCAACACGCATACGTATAAACAAAGATTCAGAGGAGAGGTTCTTAGTGGGTGGGGGAGAAGTTCCTGTTTGATGTCATTGGCGTTCCGCTTGCAGCAACAGAGCAAGCACTAGAGACAGGCAGTGCTGGTGCTGGTACAGCGCCGGGGATGTTGTCATGATCCCAACATGCACACTTAACACTGAAAAGTGAGACTGGGCATGTGGCACAGGCTATACAGTGCACAGGCTATAGAGTGCACAGGCTATAGAGTGCACAGGCTATGGAGTGCTTGCTTGCCTAGTATTCATGACGCCCTGGGTTGAATCCCTACTATCAGAAACAGCATGGTGGCATGCACCTGTAACCCTAGCACAGGAAGTAGGTTCCATACCAGCCTGTATTACAAGAAACCAGTTCCTAGGCTGGAAAGATGGTTCAGTGGTTAAGAGAACTGACTGTTCTTCCAGAGGTCCTGAGTTCAAATCCCAGCAACCACATGATGGCTCACAACCATCTGCAGTAGAATCTGATGCCCTCTTCTGGTGTGTCTGAAGACAGCTACAGTGTATTCATATACATAAAATGAATAAAATCTTTTAAAAAAAGAAACTGGTTCCTTTAAGGAAAAAAACCATATATATATATATATATATATATATATATATATATATATATATATATATATGATATCAATATATGATATGATATATATCCATATATAATATATATTGAGAAAAAAGAGAAAATTAGTCACATTAGTAATCTTCATTTGTTATTTTTATTTTTTAAACTGGGGGTCAACTCCCTAGCCTTCCATTTGCTAGGTAGAACACTCTGTCACTAAGCTATATGCCCAGTCCAGCAATCTCCATTCTGATTCAACTCTCTCTCTCTCTCCCTCCCTCCCTCCCTCCCTCCCCCTCCCTCTCTCTTTCTGTTTCTTTAAAAAAAAAAAAAAAGGTTTCTTGTACCCTTCACCTGGGGCCTACCTGCCAAGGTTGTCTGGATTCCTGTCTGCACCTGAAAGGCAGTGTCATGTCCTTAAAAATAGCACAATCATGTGTTTTCACCAAACACAGAAGGCTGGCATTCCCCTCAGGTGCTCCAAATGAGCAAGATTTGGCTGGTAGAAGAGAGAATTGGGAGGTGAGTCACCAGCGGAGCAGGTGAGGTCATCATGGGGTGACCGGCTGCATGGAGCAACCCTCCCGACCCAGCCTGTCCTCTCGGGGCTGCCAGGTCTCCAGCCGGCTGAGCTTCTCAGTCTGGCTTCTCAGCCATGAGGTGAGGTGTGGTGGGGCGAATTCCTCTCAGTGACTCAGTGGCTTGACTCCCCCAACAGACGGGATCTCTAGCTGAACACAAAGCCAAGGTCAAGACCTGAGCTGCCACAACTTGTCTGTCCTTAATGAAGAACAGGAAGGTGAGCATCCTCAGAGAATCGAGGAGAGGACTTCTTCAATCTTTGTTGGAATGCTAAGTATTTAAGAAATGAGGGACTGGGTCCTCTTATCTTGATGGTGCTAGGGGAGCTCAGGAGGCTCCTGGAATGGAGGGCTAATACTTTATTCAATGATCCTGACAATGGAGTCCTCCAGGCACAAATACAATTCCAAGCTATGAAGAAAAACATAATTTTTTTCTTATGTTTCATGGTGGTATCTCATGTTCTCTAAGGGACATCAGAACTGGAGCAACACATTTCCATTTTCATGAAACTGACTCAGGTTGGATGGGCACAACCACTGGCCCAAAAGTAGCCAAGTTTGTGCAGTCAGTCTGGTCGTCCATAAATGGTAATGTAAGCATGTGCAGTGTAGTAATGTAAGCATTACACACTCATAATCCCAGCACTTGGGAGGCTGAGGCAGGAACATTTGAGTTTGACTCTAGCTTATGCTACATAGGAAAACTTCATCTTCAAAAGAATGGAGGAAGCTGGGGATATAGCTCCTTTGGTAGTCCAATTGGAAGTTGATGGACTCAAAAGTTCAAGGCCACCCTTGGTATGTAAGTTTGGGACTAGCCAGGGTTACACAAGACTCTGTCACCCAAAAGTAAGACAGTGGTGTCGGGCAGTGGTGGCACACACCTTTAATCCCAGCATTTGGGAGACAGAGGCAGATGGATTTCTGAGTTCGAGGCCAGCCTGGTCTACGGAGTGATTTCCAGGACAGTCAGGGCTATACAGAGAAACCCTGTCTCAAAACAAAACAAAACAAAACAACAAAGTGGTAAGATAGAAAAAGGACATTTTTAGCCTTGTTACTACATGAATCTAGCAATTGTTAGGGCCCTCCCATTGTTCTCAATACACAAGATGAAAGAGAGAAAGAGAAAGTATTGGTTTTATTTGTTTCTGCCACTTTGGTATTTACATTGTTGAGTCAATCTGAAATGCTTTAAGGTACACGTTGAGCCTGGATGCCAGATAAGCCTTGGCGTAATCAGTGAGGACTTTGGCTGGGGACAGGCCCTGGATCAGCGAGTAGGGGAAACCCAGCAGACGACAGCTTCAGGCACAGCTGTATCTAACTGATTAGCCGAGGGTGTTAGAACCTGTTGGTCTTTATCTGCAGGCTCTGCTTTCAGACCCTAAAATGGCAAAGACTCTTCCCACTAGCCCTAGGCATACATTCCACCCCCCCAATAACCTCAATTCAAAGAAGTCTCCCCCCTCTACAATGCTATCAAGGATCAACCTGAGTCACAGACTCAGCCTTAGGCCTGGGAATGGTGTGAAATCTATCCGGACCTCACATGCCAAGAGGTTCCCAAAATAAAAGGGAATGGTTGCTAGGCAGACAAAAACAAAAGGTGTCCCTCCCCGAGCATGAGTACCTATGGGAGAGGCAGGTCTGTCGTATATGGGTCACTTTCCTGCTTTGTCACTACTTGGTGACTCAAGCTGGTGTGGTGGAATGTAGACTCTGGACTTCTGACTGGGTTCTCTCAGAAGTCTAGCTTCAGGCAACTCATCTAAAAGCAACTGTGTTCATACAGATACAGGATAGAGCTCTGGGCCTATGCTAACACACATTATCCAGTCTATACCACAGATCTGCAAAGTGGTCTGGGTGTTTGTTTGTTTGTTTGTTTGTTTGTTTTCAATTTATTTTCAGGTGCTGGCATTTGAACCCAAAGCCTAGCACATGTTGTGGTGGGATGGGGGAGGGGTGTCCTGTCTACTGCTGTGCTAGATAGAGCCCAGTCCTGCAAATTATTTATTAGAACTTACAAATGAGAGCACTGCAGAGCAGGTGGAATTAGAGAGCCACTCCTGCCCAGGGCACAGTGGTCCCGGGTGGACCCCCCGGGCCTCACTCTTCTTAAGAACAGGAAGTGAAGAGGAAAGAGGACAAGGAATAGTAGCGACCACTAAACGGCTAGGGTGACTCGGTGGCAGGGCTTCTGCTTAGGATTTAAGAGAGCCTGGGTTTGATCCTAAGAACTGGAAAAAATAAAGCCAACCAACAAGCAGAAAAAAATAACCTACAAGTAGCGCTGGGCAGATGGCTCAGCAGGTAAAGTCAATGCCACTAAGTCTGAGTGAGTTCAATTCCCTACACCTACTTGATGGAAAGAGAGATCTAATCATGGCTGGCTAGTTGTCCTGACTTTCCTTCTCTCTATCTCTCTCTCTATCTCCATAAATAAATAAAATAAATGTAATGAAAACATCCAGAATATATTATATATGAAATCAAGTCCCCTTTTCTATTCTAAAATTGATTTGGGTGTTTTTGTTTGTATTTTGTTGTTTGTTTGTTTGTTTGTTGTTGAGACAGAGTCTCAGGTAGCACAGGCTAGCCTGGAACTCACAGTGGGCTTGAATTCACAGAGAGCTACCTGACTCCTCCACCCAAGTGCTGGATTAAAGTCCTGTGCCACCATTTAGTCAAAGACTGGCCTCAAACTTAGTATTTACCTAAGGCTGGCCTTGAACTCCTGATCCTCCAGCTTCTAGCTCCCAAGTACTGGGCTTGTGTGTATGTTTCACTATGACTATAAAGGTTAAAGCTAGTTTGCCCACCTTCCTTCTCTCTCCTTTGCTTGCTCAGTCTTGTTCTTTCTCTTACACATCCCACCCCCCACCCTAACCCCCGAGATGTGCTCAAACACAAGACTTTCCATATACAAAAAAGGGTTCTATGACTGAGCTGCATCTAGCCCAACACCTTTGGTTGTTTTTAAAGGCCACCTTTATAAATATGACTCCCAGTCCCAGGAGAACCACCAGCTGTGATCTCTTATCCAGCACACTGCCTTCACCACCAAGACTACCAGGAAGGGAAACCTCACACACACACACACACAGAAAACACACACACACACACACACACACACACACACACACACACACACACACCCCTACTGTCCTGTGAGCTCTGCTCTCAGCTCCACCAGTCCCTGCTCCCCTGAGGTCTAGCTAGCCTGGGCAGGGCGTGGTGGGGAGGTGTCCCACTTGTAATTGGGCTTCATACCTCCCTGACCCCTGCTTCACCCTTCTTCCACCTTCCCCACTTGCCCAGGGAGCCTGAATAGGAGAGGAAGTGAAAAGCAGGCAAAGCCTGGGCTTTGGAGATCAGCACCTTTTATCTGGGACTTGTAACTAAAAATGAAGAGGATTTGGGGTGTGTGTGTGTGTGTGTGTGTGTGTGTGTGTGTGTGTGTGTAGCTTTATCCAGATTCTTCTGAGGATGGCAGGGCTCCTCTCTGGAGCAGACCTAAAACTACCAAGTTGTTGAACTTGGAAATCAGTAAACCTCTAGCTCGTTAGTAACTAATTTTCTAAAGAGTGCTGGCCTTGGAAACAGGAAGTCCACCAAAGTTACAATGCTGTGGCCACTAGATGCACACTGTTCCCTGGCTGCTTCTAGTTACTGTGCTAGCAAATACATGGCATTCTGCACACACTGTGTGCCCTGTGTTGTGTGGGGGCCTAACTCAGGCTCTCAGGCCGCTCCGTGTGTACACACTCCTCCTTGTGCAACGTCCAGTACTGCGGAGTGCCTCATCTTCCCCTCCCGACCAAGAGCATCAATACTGAGAACACTTTTCCGGGTGTGGACCTGAGGTAAGCGGGTGCCACATAGCCCAGTCTGTCCTTGCATTTATGATCCCCCTGCCTCCACTTGCCTAGCGCTGGAATTGTTAGCATGCTCTATCACATCGGGTTCAAATAAAATGTATTCTTTTTATTGATTAGAAGCTAGAGAGATGAGTAAGTGTTTTAGAAGCATGGACTGCATTTTCAGAGGACAAGAGTTCTGCTCCCAGAGCGAAGATCAGATGGCTCACCACCTCCTGTGACTTCTGCTTCAATGAGATCTCATCGCTCTGGCCTATGCGGACTCCAAAGGCCGTGTACAAAACTCTACTTGCCGCTCTCATACATAGACTCACAGACACATAATTTAAAATAATAACTATTTTAAATTGATTTCACCTGGAGGATGCAGCTCAGTGGTAGAGTGTCTGCCTCTCCTGTGAAGAATCTGGATTTGATCCCTGCCACAGAAAAACTAAATAAGTCAATAGTTCCTTTTTTTGTGTATACTCTGTCAAACAAACAAACAAAAAACAGAGCCTCTTTCACTCTAAACATGGGTCCTTCCAGCCATTTCTTTTTCCTTTTTAAAAGTAAGATATGGAAACTTCTCATAGTTTGCCTTGTGATTTTAGTGAACAGCTCTAATCTAAAGCAAGGGTTCTAACCAGGTGCTGGTAATTTGACCCCTAGGGGTATCTGACAATGTTTAGAGGCACATTTACTGTGGTTGTCCATAACATGCTCCTGGCATCTAGTGGGATACAACAAGGAACATTGAACTTACTATCAGAACAGCCCCTATGACCAAGAAGTCACCTATCTACAGCGCCAAGCCTGAGCAATCCCCGATCCAGAGCCATGGGTGCCTTTGAAGCTATTTTATTTTCTTTATCACCTTGTCCTTAGTCTTTGTCGCCCTAGTAGAACAGGGCATGGAAGCAGTGAGATCAGAGGCTTTGCGAGCTGGTGGCAGCTAGAACAGGGCTTGCCACTAGGCAAGCAGAGCGAGTGTCTGTCTTTCCAGCCACGTGATTTGAATTCACCCATGCAAGTTAGTAGCGGCTCACCAGCCAAAGGCTCTGAAACATTGTGAGGCAGCTCGGACCTGGAAAGCAAGCTGGGGCAGAACAGTACACACACACACACACACACACACACACACACACACACACTCAGGTAGTGATGACTGATGGCTCCCACCACTGCACATTATTAATCAGTAAGTCTATCAGCAGGCCGGGCCGTCAGGCATCCGGGAGCCCAGATCGTTATTGTCACTGAAGGCTTGCCAGTTCTTTCATCTGGGTCTGGGATCGCCCACGGGGCTTGCAGCCATGCTGCCTCGCTTTGCAGCGATTTTATCCCACTCTCTGTGGGGGCTGCACAGCCGGCACCTCGGGCCCCGTGTGATCCGCAATCCGCTGCGCTGTCCCAGATGCTACCACTGAGAATGAGGAGCTCGGATTGAAGCTTCTCGGTGGTGGGAGGGAAAGGGTGAAGCCTAAAGAAAAACGCAGGCCCACCCGGACTGTGCAAGGGACCGCTAGGGGTGGAATGATTTCTCCTGTGCAGAGCTTCTGCAGTCTCCAGCTGAAGTTCTTGGAGGTCATTGCTCCGCCTTCTCTTCCCCTCTGCCGCTGCCTAGTGGGCGCCCCGTCTCTGTGTAAGTGCAGAGAGCTGGTTTTGTATGAGCAAGAGTGGATGAGGGAAACCCTTCTGGGCCTCAGTTTCCTCTTCTACAGAAGAGGGGGGGCTGGGGAGGAGGAGGGGAGTCGAGAGGAAATCTTTTAGGCTGTAAGAGCTTTCTTCTAGGTTTAAAGATGAAGCAAAGCCACCTAGCCTGTGTCACTCTGTATTTGCACATACCTGTGCGCGTGAGCTCTCTCTCTCTCCCTCTCTCTCTCTCTCTCTCTCTCTCTCTCTCTCTCACACACACACACACACACACACACACCTACCTCCTCCTCCTCCTCTTTCTGAGGTAGAGTGAAATCTATCTATGGAATCCAGGCTAGCCTGTAACCAGCAATCCTCCTGCCTGAGCCTTCCCAGTGCTTATTACAGGGCTTCTGTACTTCCTTGCCTCTCAGGACCCCCAACTCCCACCCCACCCCACCCACACCACCTTGCCCAACTCCTCCCATCCCAGTTTCAGGCCCGAGGCTCACCCCCAGTCTACTTGCTGTGCCCTGCTCCCGAGGCTCACCCCCAGTCTACTTGCTGTGCCCTGCTCTCTCTTGCCTGCTCCTTAGAGCACCTCATAGTTTTCAGTGCTTTCCAGAGCAGTCCTTGGGAGCATGGGTGGTAATTGCCTGTGTGTTCGTTCGGTGAACAGGAGGAAGTTACTTGAGCTGGTTATTCATTGTCCTAGCGCATAAGTCTCCCTTCCCTGAAGAGTAGAGGGCCATTGTTCAGGTTAAGTGACTCGGTGCCTGCCCAGTCGCCCCAAATCCAGAAAGCACCAAGTTCCCTGTACCCATTATCATTTTTCAGAACCTGTTCTCAGTCATTTCTTAGACATTAGCTCAGTGGTTACCCTCTTCCAGGCAGCCTTCCCAGATTCCTTCCTGTGGCTGGCTGAGACAGCTGCTGCCCCTCCTGTGGTACCTGACTCACCCCAAGCTCCCTCTGTCACCACCCTTATGGTCTGTGTAATAACTGCCATTTTACTTGTCTAGTTTCAATAGGTTGTTAATGGCCAAGGGTAGCAGCACACACCTTGAATCTCACCCACTTGGGAGGCAGGCAGGCAGACCATTGTGAGTTCAAGGCAAGCCTGGTCTACATAGTAAGTTTCAGGACATCCTGGGCTATGTGGAGTGACCCTGTCTCAAAAGAAAAACTGTTACAACAAAAATAGATTGTCAGTTCCTCTAGTCTAGAGGTGGGAAACAGAACACCTCCTACCCCACAGCCGTCCTGTTTCACCTAACTAGAGGAAGTCAGGGATGTGTGTGTGTGTGTGTGTGTGTGTGTGTGTGTGTGTGTGTGTAGAGAAAGTCAGAGACAGAGAAAGAGTGTGTGTGTGTGTGTGTGTGTGTGTGTGTGTGTGTAGAGAGAGAGAGAGACAGAGAGTGTATGGAGAGAGAGACAGAAAGAGTGTGTGTGTGTGTGTGTGTGTTTGAGAGAGAGAGAGAGAGAGAGAGCCACATGCACATTAGAGATGGGCCTTTACCACCAAGAAACACTCCCAGGCTCTGGTTTTTTAAGACAAGGTGTCACCGTGTAGCTCAGGGGACTTCTCTGGAATGCTGGGATTGCATGCGTGTGCCACCAAACTCAGCACAGTTAGCATTACTCTTTTCTTTCTGCCATTTTCTTT
>LR751503.1:154583-165457 GCA_902729485.2 Mus minutoides
CCATCAGATAAAGCAGCAGTTTTCAACCTGAAGGAGTTGCATATCAGACATTTGCATTATAATTCCTAACAGTAGCAAAATTACAGTTATGAAGTAGCAACAAAGTAATTTTATGGGGGTGGGAGGGTTACCACAACACAAAGGGTCACATTAAAGGGTCACAGCTTCAGGAAAGCTGAGAACCACTGACAAAGGCACACACACACACTTTGGACCCATTTCATGTTTGAGGAAGCTGAGGCTCAGGGAGACACCTTGTCTGAAGTCAGGTGACAAAGGGGGTTATACTCACTCTCAGCTACTCCGTTCGACCAATGCTAGATGAGTGTATTCTATAGTTTTCTTTTTTAAAAAAATTGTTTATGTGTATGGATGTTTTGTGTGAGTGGACATCTGTGCATGCCTATACTGGGGTGCCTACAGAGGCCAGAAGAAGGCTTCTGATCCCCTGGGACTGGAGCTACAGTTGGCTTCGAGCTGAGAGTAGAGCCCGGGTCCTCTGAAAAGTAGCCAGTGCTCTTAATCTTAGAGCCATCTTTCCAGCCCCTGTAATTTGTTTTTTAATTAAGAATATGTTCTTGCTGGGCAGTGGTGGGGCACACCTTTAATCCCAGATCTTGGGAGGCAGAGGCAGGTGGATTTCTGAGTTCAAGGCCAGCCTGGTCTACAGAGTGAGTTCTAGGACAGCCAGCGCTACACACAGAGAAACCCTGTCTTGAAAATAAAAATAAAAATAAAAAAGAATATTTTCTTTCCTATAATGAATGCAGATTGTTTCTGTTTCTGAGGGGTGTTTACCATTGAGAGTATTCACAGATAACATGGTGTGTTGCCTACAGTTTGATTTCAATAAATTCAGTTTGTTTGTTTGTTTGTTTGTTTGAATTGTTTGGTTTTTATTTTGTTTTGTTTTATGTGTATGGGTGTTTTACCTGCATGTATGTCTGTGCACAATGTGCCTATGATGCCCATGGATATCAGACAAGGACATGGCTCCCCTGGGACTGCAGTTACATATGGCTTTTAGCCATCATGTGGGTGTTGAATCTGGGTCCTCTAGAAGAGCAGTGCTCTAACCACTGAGCGAGCTCTCTAGGCCCCTGTTTATTTGTTTGTTTTTGCTGGAAATCAAACCATCCACCTTCTAAGGGAGAACGTGGCGTCTGAATTCCATTATGCTGTCTTTCTTGCCACAAATGTTTGAAAATAGTGATTTTAAAAATATTCTTTCTGAGACAGGGCTGTGTGTCTTCCAGGCTATCCTTGAACACTGGGCATGGTGGGGTGAACTTGAACTTCTGACCCTCCGTCATGTCCTCCTGAGTGCTAGGATTATTGGTGTATTCCACAATGCTCAGTTTAGGCAACGCTAGAGATGAAACCAAGAACCTCAAGAGGGGCAAGCACTCTACCAAAAGCTTTCCCCAAGACACCTCCTACCCCAGGACTTAAATTAAAAATTTAAGAGAGAGAGAGAGAGAGAGAGAGAGAGAGAGAGAGAGGTCTAGGACCCTCCCAGGTATCAAAGCCCAACTTTGTTCAAGGTCTTAATATAAACTGATAGAATTTACTTAGGCCCTGTACATACCTTCCTGTAGACTACCAATTGTCTGTGAGTTATAAGACCCCACCAATGTGAACACTAGAACACTATATCCTATTATATTCACTTATTTTTTTAGGAGATAATGATGCTTTCACCACAAGCTCTTCTGGGTTTGGAGTTCAGGATCAAGCCCAAGACCTTATGCACACTAGTCAAGTATTCTGCATTTGAAAACAAGTAGTTTTGATCCGTGGTTGGTTGCATCTGTAGATCCAACTGTAATGTCAGGTGTTGGAAAGGTCCTGAGGTAGGGGGAGCCGTGTCTCAGCTCAGAGCTGAAAGCATGTTAGGGCTGCCTACTGAAGGCTTTCATTATGGCCTCCTGCTTCAGCCCACATGACATCCCAGAGAGGTGTTGCTGCTGTGGTGGTGACTGTCTATTTGGGCTCCCAAAGCAGTACTGTGGTTTTGTGACAGAACCTGGAACTATTTATGGTTCACATTCACCCAGTCTGGAGACCCAGAGGATCTCTTACAAATGTTCTCAGCAAAGGCTCCATGGCTGCTCACATCCTCGGACACCCAGTCAACTGGGCAGACAAGATCTCTGACTCCCACTGGATGACCATGCATCCAGGGGGGGCCTCCTCGTAGGCCACTCAGGCAGGCCCACATGTTGACTTTTTTTTGTTTGTTTGTTTGTTTTTTTGATTTTTTGAGACAGGGTTTTTCTGTGTATTCCTGGCTGTCCTGGAACTCACTCTGTAGAACAGGCTGGGCTCTGACTCAGAAATCCGCATGCCTCTGCCTCCCGAGTGCTGGGATTAAAGGCGTGCGCCACCACCACCCGGCCTGATGGCTTCTCTATTGCTGCGATAAGACAGTGTGACCACAAACAACTTGGGGGCAGACATTTTATCTTACAACTCTCAGGTCACACTTCACTGAGGGAAGTCAGAGCAGGATCCTGGCGGCAGGAACTGAAGCAGAAGCCATGGAGGAGCACTGCTTACTGTCTTGCTCAACTTGGTTCAGATCTTTGTTGTTGTTGTTTTTAGAGCTTTTGTTTTTGTTTGTATGAATGTTTCGCCTGGGTTTATGTCTGTGCACCATATGAGTGCCTGGTGCCCAGGAAAGTCAAAAGAGAGCTGCAGATCCCCTGGGATGGGAGTTAGAGATGGTTGTGAGCCACTAACTGGGTCCTGAAAATTGAACTCAGGTCTTCTGCAAGAGCAACAAGTATTCTTAATCACTGAGACATCTCTCCAACCCTACATTTATTTATTTATTTATTTTAATTCTATGTGTATGAATGTTTTGCCTGCATGTGTGTATGTATACTACATGCATGCCTGGTGCCTATGAGGGTAGAAAGGGCTCAGATCCATTAGGACTGGAGTTACAGGGGGTTGTGAGCCACCTTGTGGATATTGGTAATAGAACCTAGGTCCTCTGTCTCTTTGTTTGTTTGTTTGG
Organism: Mus minutoides; assembly: GCA_902729485.2. Classification (NCBI taxonomy): domain Eukaryota; kingdom Metazoa; phylum Chordata; class Mammalia; order Rodentia; family Muridae; genus Mus; species Mus minutoides. The sequence continues at coordinate 157,606 of LR751503.1, forward strand.
TTTGGTTTTTTTTGTTTTTGTTTTTGAGACAGGGTTTCTCTGTGTAGCCCTGGCTGTCCTGGAACTCACTTTGTAGACCAGGCTGGCCTTGAACTCAGAAATCTGCCTGCTTCTGCCTCCCAAGTGCTGGATTAAAGGAGTGCACCACCACCGCCCAGCCCTAGGTCCTCTGTAAGAACAGCAAGTGCTCTCAATTGCTGAGCTGTCTCTCCATCCCCCTCAGCTAGCTTTCTTATATAACTCAGGGCCACCTGCCCAGTGATGATGTAGCCTCCTGTGGGCTTAACCTCTCACATCAATCATAAATCAAGAGAATGTCCTCCGGAGTTGCCTACAGGCAATCGGATGGAAGGAATGTTTTCAACGGAGGCTCCTCTTCCCAGCTAACTCTAGCTTGTGTTGGGTTGACAGAAAAAAATGAAAACATTGCTCTAGCTCAGTCCTAGCACCTTGAAGAGCTGAACTTGACCTTCCAGGCCCCTCTGTCTCTAGCTAGAGACATGACCTTTGTTGTGCTGATTTATAGTCATTTGCGTATCTAATAATTATTGCTGGTTGTGTCGTACACACTTTTAACCCTGGCCCAAGGGAGGCAGAGGTAGGTAGATCTCTGTGAGTTCAAGGCCAGTGAGACTTCTACACAGTGAGATCACATCTCAAAACAAAGTACTATTTTTTTTATTAATCATTTTATTGTTTTACATTTCAAATGATATCTGCCTCCCCAGTTACTCCTCCTCAAGCTCCCCCACCCTATCCTCCTCTCTCCCCTTCTGTTTGCCTCTAAGAGGGTGCTCCTCCACCCACTCCCACACTCCCACCTCACTGTTCTAGCATCTCCCTACACTGGGGCATCAAGCCTCCACAGGACCAAGGGCATACCCTCCCATTGATGTCAAATACGGCCATCCTCTGCTCCATATGCAGCTGGAGCCATGGGTCCCACCATGTATAATCTTTGCTTGGTGGTTTAGTCCCTGGGAGCTCTGGGTGGTCCAGTTAGCTGATATTGTTCTTCCTATGGAGTTACAATCCCCTTCAGCTCCCTCCCTCCTTCCCCTAGCTCTTTCATTAGGGTCCCCAGGCTCAGTCCTATGGTTGGGTATATCTGCATCTGTATTGGTCAGGTAGTGGTAGAACCTCTCAGGGAACAGCCATACCAGGCTCCTACTGGCACGCACTTCTTGGCATCAGCAATAGTGTGGGGTTTGGTGTCTGCTGATGGGATAGATCCTTAGGTGGGGTGGTCTCTTGATGGCCTTTCCTTCAGGCTCTGTTCCATTACAAAATAATTACTGAACATCAAATATATGCTCTGGGGCAACATATAGAAGGTAGATGAACAAAGCCAGGTCTGGTGGTACCTGCTGGAACTTCCCAGAACTTGGGAAGTGAAGCAAGAGGATCCGGAATTCAAGGTCATCTTTGGTTTCATGGTAAATCTGATATTAGCCTGGGCTACTTAAACTCCTATCTCAAAACAGTAACAGAGATATGTAGAAAGGTAAATGATATCTATAGCTAAAGATAAAGATATAAATATGTTTACCATGTAACAGATTGATCTCTATATTATTTCCTGGGGAGCTAAAGTATGTACTGAACTTAAAAACCAAACAAAATAAAACAATAAACCAGGGTGTCATGTAGCCCATGCTGGCCTAGAGTTCAATATGTGGTCCACTATGTGACCTTGAATTTCTGATTCTCCTGTCTTAAGCACCCAAGTTACAGGTACATGTCACTGTGGCTTGGTTTATGCAGTACTGAGGATCAAACCCAGGGCCTAGTGCTTGGCAGGCCAGCACTCTTCTGGCTGAGCCACGCCTCCAAACAAGTAATGAACTTTTTTGCTAATCATTTCCTTATAATTTTAGTGTAAATGCTTTGAGAAGTGTGAGATACAAGGGAGTAAGAACAAATGCCAAGTATTAAAGGCTTTTGGGAGAGACAAACTTGCACATGGGCAGTGTTAGGTGGTCAGACAGGCAAAGCATCTATCCACAATGGAAGAAAGCTCTGCAGACACCATGCACACCAGGCTCATTGAAGAAGAGAAGCCAAGCCATGAGGATCATATATGTGCAAAGTATGCATGGAAGGGGATGGAGATGGGAGAGGAGTTAGGGAAACACCTTCCCGGAGGGAAGGTGAAGGTCAAGTTCAAGATGATAGCTGAGGGTGGTGTCTGTTCGTGAGTGCGCACATGTGTGTATGCACGCTCGTACATTGATGCTGCCCATCTAAATACACCTAAAAACAATACTACTTGTGGGAGTTGGGGAAGTGCTGAGTAGGTGGGAGCAGGGCACTATGGGTACTTCAGGGTCTGAGCTAGCCCACATGGCAAATTTCTCAGAATTAGGAAGTATCTCTTTGGGAAAATTCACAGGTTTGAATGTAAGGTTTTATGTACTCTAGGCAAGCATTCAACTCACTGATATCAACTTCTGTCTTACACTTGGACTTCTGTTTTACAGTTACTCTATTTTTTTTAATGATTTTTTTTATTTTATGTGTGTTTGCTCACATGTATGTATGTGCATCACATGTGTAAAGGGCACCCTCAGAAGCCAGAAGAGAGCATTGGATTCTCTAGAACTAGAGTTAGGAATGGTTAGAAACTCCATATGCATATGGGTGCTGCTACCTTACTTAGATCTTCTGCAAGAGCAGCAAGAGCTCTCAACCTCTGAGCTATATCTCCAGTTCCTGTTTTATAACATTTATGTCCATATATTTTTTAGATCTATATCTATCTATCTATCTATCTATCTATCTATCTATCTATCTATCTAATCTGCCTCATGTGTGTGCCACCACTCACAGAAAGTCAGAGGACAACTGTGATGATCTGTATATGCTTGGCCCAGCCAGGGAGTGTCACTATTAGGCGATGAGGCCTTGTTGGCGTTGGTTTGTCGCTGTGGGCATGCGCTTAAGACCCTCATCCTAGTTGCCTGGAAGTCAGTCTTCTACTAGCAGCCTGCAGATGAAGATGTAGAATTCAGAGCTCCTCTTGCACCATGCCTGCCTGGATTCTGTCATGTTCTTGCCTTGATGATAATGGACTGAACCTCTGAACCTGTAAGGCAGCCCCAATTAAATGTTGTCCTTTAAGTCTTGCCTTGGACATGGTGTCTGTTCACAGCAGTAAAACCCTAAGACAACAACTTCTCTCCTTCCACCATGTTGGTCTCAGGAGTTGAACTCAAGTCATGAGACTTGGTGGTAAGTACCTTTACCTGCTGGGCCATGTCCCCAACCTCACTTGGACTTTTGAATTCTCAAGATTTCCTATCCTTTGTTCATTAACAGAAACTCAAGGTCTTCCAACCAGCTAGGTAAAATAGCACTTCCCAAACCTGGCCAGGCAGATAGGGTGGCACATGCAGCCTACATACCTAGCAGGACAGCTTATCATAGCCGAAAAGGGTCACCTAGGGTTCAATTTACAAGGGTGGCCACTGAGGCTCAGCAAATGCTGGGAACTGTTCCCAGAGCAAGGTAAAGCCATAGCAAGACTAGAAAACAAGCCCCGTGGCAGGTCAGAAGTAGATGGGTATCAGTGGTGGAACTGAGAAGAGAAAGGGCAGGGCAGAGAAATGGCTCTCCAGGGTTGGTATCTTACTTCGATGATTATCAGTGGCTTGGGGCCAAGAGGGGTTAGATCAGGACACTGGAGTCTCTGCTTTAGAGGAAGAGAGAATGTGGAGGATAGCCTTCCCTCCAGGTATGGTTGCATTGTGAAACTAAAGTCTGTTTACATCTCTGTTTGCTATAGATTTTTCTTTTTCTATGTAGCCCAAGGTGGCCTCGTGATCCTCCTGCTTCAGCTACCTGAATGCGTGGAATTACAGATGAGTGTCACTATTGGTTGACAGCTGGCCAGTGGGCAAGCGGTACAATGAAAGAGAGAAGACCCAGTTGGGCTTCCCAGGGGCCTCCGCCCTCCACCCTCTAAGGGCCCCACTCCTGTTCTCTGTCATCGCCTGCCTGGGGGTTTTCCTGGCTCTGGGTCTGCATCATAGAGCCTCTGCTATGACACTGCCCCCAAGTCCCAGAGGCACTGCCCCGAGCTGGAAAATCCCTCAGAGCCCAAGCAGCCTGTGACCATAGAGGCAGGAAACTGTGACACTGGAGGCAGGCAGGGTGTGGGGTTTATTCTTGGTATGTGGTTGGAAAGGGTGGGGCTGATGGGGGAGGGGTGGGATGAGAGGACAGAAATCCACAAAGAGGGAAGCTTAATGAGAACCTCTCTGATCCCTTTACTTCCAGGCGCCCCCCACCCTCTTATCTCCCCTCCTGGAGGTAGTAGGGGAGTGGGACTACACTTCAGAATCCACAGTGCAGAACCACTAAGTGATGGACCCCCATCTCTGGTGCAATCTAAGGAATAGCTATCCTGAACTAAGCCGTTCCAGATGCAAGCTTTGTTTGAGGGGAGGTGCTTGATTTAAAGGTGCCAGGCTTTGGTCATGCTAGGCAAGTGCTCTACCACTGAGCTATACTTCCAGCTTTCATATATATATATATATATATGAATATATATATATATATATATATATATATATATATATATATATATATATGTGTGTGTACATATATATATGTATATATATTTATATACACATATACATATAACAATACACATTTGTATATACTATATTAGGAAAATCTCTCATTCTTTCTCCCTCCCTCTCCCTCTCTCACTATATATACTGGCCTTAAACTCCTGACATGGCTGAAAATGACCTTTAACTTCTAGTTCTCCTTGCCTGTACTTCCGAGTGTATGTTGGGCCTACAGAAAGTCCTCAATAGCAGCCCCTTTATTTTCATCTTGCTTCAGTAGGTATTAACCATTTCGAAGAAGAGGGAACTGAGGCTTACGAGGTAGATACAGTTTTCCCATTGTCATGCACTGACACACTTATCCAGTCATCAGCTGTTATTCACATGATATTCACATGATTGCCACGTGGCCACTACTTGTTCAAGCCAAGTAGGATAGCTTTCAGTGTTGGCCATGCCTTTGAGGTGTATTGGTGTATTCTAGCAAAGCTAGACAGTGACCTGGCACTCAGATCAGTAAGGAAATCACAGATGGGGCAGGAAACGCGCAGGGAGGAGACATGGTATGTGTGAGCATGGTGGCTTTCTGAAAACGACATAGGAAGGGACTTGGTAGGAAGCAACATTGGTGTTCGGACTTCAAGGCACAACAATATCCTAAGGCCTGTGGGTCTGCGTAAGCAGAAAAGAGAACCGGAGGCAGGTGGGTCGGGAAGAAGGCATTTTGGGGAACAGGAGACACATTCTGGTCACCATGGCCACTGGTGTCTGACTCTCATTACCAGGACTAGGTCTAAGGTAGTGTAACTCCTTACATTCCTGCGTGCGGTGGCCCCCTCCGCTTAAAATGTGTCATAGGTCAGACTGGGCTACTCTCACTCCCAGACAGGAGCCTGTCTGGGCCTGTGGATTCTTCACAGAGCAACAGGGGGCAAACCTCAGGGGATCCCACCATCAGCCCTCAGGGAGCAGCGTCAAACCCAGGCATCTTCTGAGGTTTTGACCTTTCTCCACCCATTACTACAGAGGCAAGGTCAACTTGACCTGCCTTCAAGTCACTGTCACTCCTAGCCAGGGTCAGGGAACAGGGCAGTTAATCACCTCTCTAGTCTTTACTTCCTTCTCCTGTGAAATAGGATCAGGCAGGTCTTCCTTTTGCTGTTTATGGGACATAGCCTTACTCTGTAGTCCAGGTTACCCTGGCACTTACCATGTAGCCCAGGCTGGCCTCAAATTTGCAGTAATCTTTTTTTTAGTCTCCTTGGTACTAGGCTTATAGGTATGAGCTATCGCATACTGCCAGAATACAGTCTACAGACCAGGAACTCACTAAGTTGATTGATTGCAGAAGTTTGTTATGGAGGAGGAAATAGCATCCAAGAGAGGTCAGGTGAGTTGACAGGGATCACAGAACTGCCAAAGAGAAAGGCTGAGATTTAGAGTCCAGTAGGCTAGCTCAGAGTCAGGATTCTAACTGTAGAATCGTTCAGTTCATTGCCTTCTAGAAAATGCTATTTCCAGCTGGAAGCGTTGGCACGCACCTATAACCCTGCCTGCATTAGAGATGAAAAAAAATAGAAGGAGCAGGAGTTCAAGCTTTGCTACATAGCAAGGCTAGCCTGGACTAAACCAGACTGCCTGCCTCCCAACATGGTGGGGGTTTTTCTGTGTGTGTGTGATTTGCATCTGTCACCATGGTTCTCAAATTTGTCCTGTTTTGCCTTTGTCCTTGAGCTTGCCTGTATGCTGGAGGTCACCACCAAGTACTAAGGAATAAATGGGTCAGAGCTAGCACACCGAACATAGCAACATTAGCACCCGCTTCCCCCCATGCAGACGTCGCAAGCACCCCAAATCTGCCGGGACCTCCCGGGGTCTGTACCAGCCTAGTTTGGTGAGGAAATCTCTCAGGGTTCAGGATGTAGAAAACTGGGGCGAGTTTGTGTCTTCCAGTAAGGAGGCCAGGGCTTGAAGGAAGGGGTGTTGGGGAGGAGTTCACAGTGATGGTTATCAATGAGTGAAAACTTCCCCCTCCCTGTCTGCTTCGATGTGTGGCTCACTGGAGGTCTCCCTCCCCTAAGCCTGTCACTGCAGAGAATTTCAACAGCCAGCCCAGCCCTGGCTGACTCCATCAAGCAGTCAGACCTCCAGAAGCAATGCCTGACCAGATCGGTGCTCCTGATGCCTGAAGGCTCCTGCCATTAGTGATGCAACCAATAGTCATTCCAGGCCTACTATGTGTCAGATCCCCCTCCTAGGATCTGGGTTATAGCAGCAAACAAGATGGGCAGAAGAAAGCCTGTCTTCAGAGAGCTTGTATTCGAGGCTAACAGACTTGCCCTGAGAATGCTTACTGTCTTCAGAGAGCTTGTATTCGAGGCTAACAGACTTACCCTGAGAATGCTTACTATCATTTACTGTGGAGCTGAGGACCCAAAGTAAAGTCTCATCTTCCTTAGCATGACAAAGATGATTCGGGGCCAGTAGGAGGGTTTAGCAGGATAAGGTGCTTGCAGTCAAGTCTGATAACCTGAGTTCAACACCCAGGACTCACATGGTAGAAGGAGAAAACTGAGGCCTGCAGGTTACCTACACACACACACACACACACACACACACACACACACACACACACACACAGAACTTAAATAATTAAGAAGCAACTTAACCAGTCAATATGGCAATATAAGGTTCTTCCACGAAGTGAGCATTATTGCTGTCTTCCTTTTTACCCTCTCTCCCACTGTCTTTCTCAGCACTGGAGATGAAACCCAGGCCCTTACACTTAGCAGGCAAGCACTCTTTTGCTGAAGCTCATTCCTTACTTTATTTAAGTCAAGAAAGGAAAAAAAAAATAATTTCCATGTAATTTCATTGTGATCGGGGCACTTTACGTCTTTGTTTTATTTGATTATAGATAGAATTCAGTCCTGTTCATGACACAGTTAGGTATTTGTCAATTGTTTGCAGAAGCAACATGTGATGGCTTATGGCTGTAAATCTCAGCATTTGAGGGGCTGAGGCAAGAGGATTGTCATTAAGTCAAAGGCCAGCCTGGGTTGTATAGTGAGTTCTAGAACAACCTATATTTCAGTCTCAAAAAGGAAAATATTTCAACGAGAAGAATCCCCTTCCACTTTGTTTTAGTTTCTGAAAGATACAAGATTTGAAATGTTTATCGGTTACTCATGCCTTTATGTAGAATGACTTTATTAGGAGACACAGTGGTCACGAGAAATGAGGAATGGAGAGACATTAAGCAGAATACAGAACTTAAG
>LR754634.1:0-20097 GCA_902729485.2 Mus minutoides
CCCCCCCCCGCCCTGCTCCCCTACCCACCCACTCCCACTTCTTGACCCTGGTGTTCCCCTGTACTGGGGCATATAAAGTTTGCTAGACCAAGGGGCCTCTCTTCCCAATGATGGTCAACTAGGCCATCTTCTGCTACATATGCATCTAGAGACACGAGCTCTGGGAGTACTGGTTAGTTCATATTGTTATTCCACCTATAGGGTTGTAGAAACCTTCAGCTCCTTGGGTACTTTCTCTAGTTCCTCCATTGGGGGCCCTGTGTTCCATCCTATAGATGACTGTGAGCATCCACTTCTATATTTGTCAGGCACTGGCAAAGCCTCACAGGAGACAGCTATATCAGGGACCTTTCAGCAAAATCTTGCTGGCATATGCAATAGTGTCTGTGTTTGGTGGCTGATTATGGGATGGACCCCCAGGTTGGGCAGTCTCTGTATGGCCATCCTTTCATCTTAGCTTCAAACTTTGTCTCTGCAACTCCTTCCATGGGTATTTTATTCCCTATTCTAGGGAGGAATGAAGTATCCACATGTTGGTCTTCCTTCTTGATTTTCTTGTATTTTGGAAATTGTATCTTGGGAATTCTAGGTTTCTGGGCTAATATCCATTTATCAGTGAGTGCATATCAAGTGACTTCTTTTGTAACTGGGTTACCTCAGTTAGGATGATATCCCCCAGATCCATCCATTTGCCCAAGAATTTCATAAATTCATTGTTTTTAATAGCTGAGTAGTACTCTATTGTGTAAATGTACCACATTTTCTGTATCCATTCCTCTGTTGAGGAACACAAAAATCTCTTAAGGAATTCCACTTGAAGCCTACTTTTTATGTTTCACCCTAAGATTAAAATTCTTGCCTCAATCTACTTCCTTCTAATAGCTGAAAGTTAGACCCTTGCCAAGTGTACCCCAAAAGACTCTCCACTTCTCCCCCTTTTTTATTTTGTAAACAAGTCTGTGCCTGTCTTGGGGTTATGACAAGAATGCCTCCCTTACTTGTCATGTAATTAGTATTATCAAAAGCAGTGCCATTCTGTCTTAGGTTGGTAAGGCTCTGTGCAGAACTTACCGGTCATTGGCTGCCAGAGTGTAAAATTAATAACTCTGCTTGGGGGTTAATTTTTAGTTTCAAGCCACGTACTTTGGCTGCCAACATGTCGATGTTGTTAAAGGCAAGCTTTAACAGGATGGCCAGAAATAAACGTATTCCCAGGACAAGATCAAGTATGCTATTCTTGAAGTTTGACCAAGATGGAAATACTGACCTTAGGTCATGAATAATTTTATCATTAATATCTGCAGCAAAGCTCAGCAAAGCAGCATTCTTTAAATTCATAATCTCACTATGCAAAGTCAAAATATCCAAAGAGGTGTTAGAATTATGCCAAATACACTGCAAGTATCTTTGAACTTTTTACCAATTATTGTGACTGTCGTTGTAAATTTTAAAAGTCATACAAATCCATTGGTATTTAGCATGACACTTGAGATAGTGTCTTATTCTTAAACTCTGCACCTCCTCTCTAATAATTTGAATATACCATAAGGAGCATCAATCCATTGTTTGAAATGCCTATCTAAGTCCTCTAGAATACTCAGAACATTAATATCATTTTTTGCTAAATTTTTAACAAAAGTAGCTGTCTTACGTTCTTGTGTCAAAGTAATTGCAGCAGTGGTGCTAGCTATTAACTTAATTAAAGCTGCTATAACAGTAATAATCAAGTACACTACCCTCTTGCTTCCATTTAAAACCTCACTCAGTTCTTCCAGTACCTGCAAGCTTTTTTCAGAATACCAACGTCCTGTAATACTCACAGTCAATAAAACAAATTTGGTTGATATACCATCATAACAGACATGCCAGATTTCAACAAATTAACACAATCAATAAAACATACATTAAATACTGTAGAAGAAATAAAAGTCATTTTAACATGACCAATTAATAAAAGATTTGGAGCCTTAAAAACATGCACTAACACATGTTCGAAATCCAGATCCTGTCCAATTTTATCTATGCTCACATAACATCATAGAGAACTGCAGCTAACTTCCAAATATGTCTCTAAAAATGTCCAGAACCAGACTTCCAAATGAAGATTGTTATTTCCAATATTAGATTGATTTCTAGACCAGTCCATGATTGAGTTAGAATAACTGGTCACATTAAAGGAAAGAGAAGAGTCATCATAACTTCTCTTTTTGATTAAGTTTTTGAAGGCAGTTTCCAGTCTTCATGTTCTCTGTCTCACAAGGTCTAAAGCTTGAAGCCAAGCAGCTTGTCCAATCTGGGATATAGGCAAGAAAAGGTGGGTCAGGAAGACAGCTTCCCAGTCACCATTGTCAGGGCATCCTGAAAGTTCATGGTCAGCATCATTCTTTGTCCCAGTATCAGCATGTATCACTAATCACTCTGGGAACTAGCATGATCCTTCTGCATCCTTGGGAAAATTACAAACATGCCCTCTTCCCCATATTAAATACCTGATCAGGACCATGCCATGTGCTAGTATGTGGATCCTTCCATTTTACCTAGGCATAAGTATGCCTGGTTGTAGGGTGCCATAGATACTCAGAGAGTTCCTTGGCATCCAAATTTTTAAAATTTTAAAATAAAAAGAACATGATTTAAATAAATTTGTGGTGTATGTGTATATAAGTCCTCCATCTTTATTTTATGAAGATAGTTCCACAATACCTGTTTCTCAATACTTTGTCCTTGAGTATTATAAGGAATCCCAGTAATATGGGTAATATTAAATTGTCAACAAAACATCTCAAGTGCTTGACTGTAATAGCCAGTTCTATTATCTGTTTGAATCTGATTTGGAACACTAAGTACAGAGAAACAATATAGGCAATGACTATTTACAATTTTAGTTGCTTCTCTTGTTAAAGCAGTTGAAACTAGAAAGCCTGCAAAGGTGTCAATAGTCACATGTACATACTTTAATTTTCCAAAATCAAAAATATGAGTAACATCAATTTGCCATAATTGATTAGGTAAAAGTTCTAAAGGATTGACACCATTGTGTGGTACAGGTAGAAATTAAGGACATTCAGGACAAGTCTTTACAATTTGACACGCACATTGTCTAGAAATACCAAATTGCTGTCCCAAGGTATTACTATTTTGATGATGTAAAGAATGAGATTGTTTGGCTAGTTGTTCCTATGTAAGGCCTATAATCTTCCTGGTAAACAAATCTGCTGTGGCATTGCCATAAGGGGTCTTATCCAGGCAATCCAGGATGAACTTTTAAATGTCCAAGGACAGTCCTTTAAAGGAACAGTATTTTCTCTTAACTTGAGTTGTATTTGAGAATTAGAGTATCAAAAAAAAAAAAAAAAAAAAAAGAACAATTTCAAGCAATTGTAAATCGTGGCTATTAAAAGCTTGATTTTTCAGCATTTCAAAAACAGCAGTTACAGCACATATTTGTGCTGAAGCAGGGGGAAACTCAAGAGAATGAACATGTGATCCAATCTCATATGCTGCCTTCCCATTAGATGAGCCATTTGTAAATACGGTAAGCACACTCTATGTGTAAATTTACACGGAATACAAAAGTATAAATAGAGGCAAATTTAACAACTTGTCTTTTGGATAATTATCAATTTTGCCTAAAAATTTTGTACATGCAATAGGCCAAATATAAGTATTTTGCAATTAATAATTTAATTGCTGTTTTGAATAAGAAATAAATATTTCATCAGGTTCTTTCCCAAAATATTTCCATGATTCTATCCTACAATTCTGTATTAACACAGCAACAGCTTCATAATAAGGTGTTAAAACTTTCTTTGGAGATGATGAAAGATGAATCCACATTAATGGTCCCTTTTACCAAAGGAATATTGTGGGTTCATCAGTTGTAGCAATGATGCAAGCAGCCAACAATTTATCATAGTCTATATAATGTGTCTGTTGTTGGGTAATAGCTTCCTCTACTTTCTGCAAAGATATTCATCCCTTATTAGTTAATTGTCAAGGGGAATTATCATTTGCATCCCTGTTTAGGGTATCAAACAGAAGTTTAAGTTTAAGTTCTCCTGTAGTAAGATTAAGATGAGGTCTCAGCCAATTAATATCTCCTAGCAACTTTTGAAAATCATTTACAGTAAGCAAGTTATCTTTTCTTATTTGAATTTTCTGTGCTATAATATTGTAAAAGATATTGCCTTTGAATCTTTCCTGGAGCAGGAATTACTTTTGTTACACTATTGTCTTAATGAGAATGCTAAACTACCATGTGGCCCTCTGGCCATACAAAGCAAAGACAGACTTTTAGCATCCTGTTCACAAATTCCTGAAACAGTTCATAAGGAGCTTGTTTGATATCAGATAAATTCCCACTGAGATCTCCTTTCCAATCTTGAGGGGGTTAAATTTGCTTCTATCACTATATCCAATAAAGCTTGTGTAAAAAGGGGCAGCAGGCCTTTACTGGTCACAGCTGTTTTTAACTTGAATTACTCTAGCAATCACCTTAATTTCAAATATGGGTGAGTTAAAAATCCCGAGCCTGTGATCAAACTCCAAACTGCAGGCAATGGAACACTGGCAGTTCAACTATAATTTTTAAGTTTCTCTTATAAGACCATAGCACAACCACAACCTTGAAAAGCAAAACTCAACCTCCAACAAGCAATCCAGTCTCTCCAAAAAAATCTAGGTACCACGCTACAAAGTGTGGCTGCCAGTTCCTGCACAGGAACATATGATGGTGAAGCCTCTAATACCTTACCAAAGAGACACTGTTTTAAATCTTATCTCTTATAAGTCTCATTTCTAGGATAAGAATTATGTAAAATATTATCTCAATTTAGAAGTATCTTTAGAGACCTGTTTCCCTGCGTTGGCTCATGCCACATGGTGTAGTTCTGAATAACTCAAACCCGGAGTTACAGTTTTAAATCAACTTTCTGTTACCAATATTACAAATTTTTAATCATACCCAATAACTTATAAGCCAATAATTTATAACCAAGACATGCAGGACATATTTATAATTTTAAAACCAGTCAGAAACAAAAATGAAATGGCTGCATACATTTATTTATTTAAACCGGACAAATTCTTAATTTTTCTAGTTGTAATTTCAAGAGAAGAGCTCCTGGTTAACTTCTGAACCCAATAATCACAGTCACAGTGGTTTTTGTAGGAAAAATAACCATCAGTTCCCTTACCATAGAACTTGAGAAGCTATTGGTCCCTTTGAGAGTGGCTTTTACAGAGAAGCTCCTGGCAGGGCTTCCCCAACTATGCGATTATCCCAATCCTAACTACAGATGTAGAGCTCCAAAGGCCAATTGAGACTGTTTTTTATTTATTTTTCTTTTCTTCTTCTTCTTTTTTTTTTTTTTGAAATGAGTTAAAACTAAATCAAGAACTGAACAACCTGCAGATAAAGTTTTAAACATTTATTCTTTTAAACATGAAACACAGAACAACAATCAAACTGCAAAGGGAAAACACAGACTTATCATAAACCAGTTAGTTTTGACAGACATGGACAGATTGGAGCAGCCAGGACAGACAACAGACAGAGAGGGAAGAGAATATCTCAAAAGGACCCAGCTATCCTATGTAAGGGACTCAGAACCAAGCATTCCTCCAGTAGGAGCCAAAGAAGAGGCAGGAAGTCTCCAAACCTCCTCCTGTCCCTAGGAGAGCTCTGAAACAGGTTACGCTCATTTTACTTCTCTTTCGCCAAAGCATCTCCAGATTGTTGGAGAGGACTGCTTTTATCAAACCCATTCTCTCATGTCTCCAGTGTAAACTATCTCTAGTCAGGGTCCAAAGACTAAAAGCACCTATGAGAAACACCTTCCCTTCTCTAGATTTTAGCATAGCTCTAAACACATACACAAGACATATTTTACCATTACCTTGTCCCTCTATAAGGTTTATTCACCACTGGTCCAAATCTTCTTTACTTTGCACACGTTGTCACATGCTTCCAATTCCCATGGTGTTCCCCCACACCTACCCTCACTTTCTGGAGCCTGACATTGGGGCACCATGTGACCAAGCTGGCTCAGTCAGTCATCAGGTTCTCTGGTGCAGGAATGAGGATTAAAAAGAAAAAAGACAATTAGACAACATTGTAGCATGACCTCAGTCAATTCTGAGACTGAAGGTGGGTTTAATTTTTCCAATCTTCTTTTATGCCATTTTAATTACATGCAAGTATTATGGGCAAGCAATACAATAAGGAACTAGCAAGGCAACAAACAAAGTCCTGGGATTACTCCCGTGATGGCGCTTTCCAAGGGCTTCTCAGAATGACCAAAATACCTGAGCCTACTTCCTTGTCCAAGCCCCAAATCTTGGCTGAAGCCTACTTCTTGTGTTCCACCCTAAGATTAAAATTCCTTCCTCAACCTACTTCCCTATTATAGCCTAAAGTTAGATTCTTCCCAAGCAGCACCCCAAAATACCCTCCACAGGAGGTGGGGGTGTATCTGAAGGAGAGATAAGGAACAGATGGGGAGTGGGGGAGACTGGGGGAGGGGAGGGATGGAAATTGTGGTTGAGATGTACTATGTGAGAGAAGAATAAAAAATAATTAAAAAGACCAAAGAATAGCAGAGACACACAAGAGTAAATGCATTGTATATGACTAGATTGTATCTCCATATATGATGCATACCACTGGTGTATCTAAAATGATTAAGTGAATTCTAAGGATTCCATTAATGTATCAATATTATTGTGCTGGTTAGTTTTTATCATCTTGATACATCTTAGAGTCATCTGGGAAGAGGGAACCACTGTTGAGAACATGCTTCTATCAAACTGCCTGTAAGCAAGTCTGTGGGTCATTTTCTTGTTTACTGAGTGATGTGACAGAATCTGTAATCTTATATTTTTTTAGACCTTTGCCAAAGCACTCAGATACCTTCTCAGTAGAGCTCTGTGACAAATGTAATGCATGCGCTAATTTCTATTCTCAGGAACTCCTCCACTGGAATGTTTTAGTGGGTTTTCTCCATATTATCCTAACTATATTAATATCTAAAATACATGTTGTTTTGTTGGAAAGTTTAATATTTCTACTCTACAATGTTCTGAGTTTTTAACAAATCATCAATTTCAGATCTATATAAATATTTTATGTTGACATATTTTACTAGTTTTAAGGTATATAATATAAATATAGTATTCATGATGCAGTTATTCTTTTCATTAATAGTGTTATTCTCTCATTTTGTTCTTCAATTCAAGCTACTAGGCATCGATGTTTTGGTTACTAAGTGACTTAGTTCTTTAATTAAGCTTTAAATTTTAATATTTATAAGTCATGATTATAAACACAGTTAAAATGTAAGTCTCTTATTTTATTACACTTACAAATGGTTTATTCCGATGGTTAAGCTTTGTTCTTTTAGGTTATCACTAAACTTCCAATCTGTAATACGATGAACTGTGGTTGAGAAACAAGGCAAGAACAAAGTAGTTCCATACTCTTTTAAATAACGAATTTCTATGATCCTAGTAGCATGAAATGTTTCTTCAAAATTAATCCTCTATGTGGTTGAAGATAATCTGGTGTTGACAAAATCAAATTGGTCCTTTACACACTGGACCTATTTCCTTTTTTGGTTACATTGTTCTAAGGTACAAGTTTTAAAAAATTCTTGACCTCCATTGTTAATGTCTTTAGAATGTTACTAGGGTGTATCCTTCCAAGTCCCAAATTTGGAGAAGTCCATAGAAGAAAGGGAAAGGAAAAAAGGGTATGAACTCATGGTCCTAGAAAGCTGCTTATTGAAAAAATTCTGCTTTCAAATGCAGTGGCACAGAATGGGGCTTGCACTAAGCATACCAAAATCTGCTGAGAACACCCCTCCCTCTACCAAGTTCTTCAGAGTCTCACAGGGTTACAGGTGTTGAGGTCTCACAGACACAAGATGGGTAGATAAATGCTGAATAGGTCTTAGCAAATTAGTCAGAATTAGAAGGAATTCCATGAGGACGGCAGGCCCACATATTTGGTAAGAATATATAAGTAAGTGTATTTATAAGTATATACATGAGTAGCAAACATAACACTGAATGATCTCAACTCAGAATTTCAGCTTCTTTCAGATATATACTTTTAAAACCTACTCAAAACAGTAGGAAATCAGATTTTCTTACATCAACATCATTTGAGATTTCTGAGTTCAAAGTCCTGGGCTTTGCTTTAAAGTACATCCTCCATTTGTTGGTCATCTGAATTTAGAATTGATATATAATTCATAACCATGCTAAACAGAATGTAGTAAGTCTTCATGGTACCAATGGAAAAAGACCATTTTTTTCCTAATATATTGATCCCAAGATCTTGAAAATACTATACTGATAACACCACCATCAAGTACACAGAAAAAATGGCTTCTAGTTTCTCCTAGAAACTTGGTAGCTATTTTTTTCTGAATGAAAAGTTTGGACCTTATTTTTATTTATTTTTTTTGGTTTTATTTCTACTTGAAATTGAATTGGATTTGTATGTTCAAAGAAGAAATGGTTTTAAGCAGAGCTTACAGAGGTTAGCATTTGTATATTTGACTCATATTTTTGCTAAAATGACAATTAAGGAATGTTTAGCTCAATGTGAAAACAGACCATTTATATAACAATTATCACAGTACTCCTCAGCATTCAAGATAATGCTCATGTTAATCTCATTCAAAGCAGAAATCACAGTTGATTTAAAATTCACTTGGATCAATACTGGGGGAGTTTAAGGAGCTAACTGATTCATGAAGTAAGGAAGTCATCATTGTCATTACCCATCACGTGAACTCAATTCATTACAGCAAACTTTAGGCTGATTTGAGTTTGAGTATTCTATATATAAATTAATATTCTTTATTATATAAATTAATATTCATTATTATATACATTTCCAAACATTGTCTATGGCTCATGTTTACAGTATTATAACCACAAGAGAAAAGTATGCTGATTAACAGTTGTGGAAGTGAAGTCAGTATCTTTAAGCTGATAGCTAAAAATAACTGAGTGGCATAGAGCCACCAATCAAAGGAAAACAACAGTTAGAGCTGTTCTCATTTTCTCTTGGTAATTGGTTTTCTCTCTTTATGCCTTTGGAATTGGAGACTTGACAGTGGAAGAAAATCAGCACACAGAAATGAGTCCACAAGGGAGCCTCAGGATTAATGCTGTGCCCTTTCCAGGTCTGTTCATGAGAGATATGGTCACAATGCTTCACACTCTGGGGAGTCTCCCTCCCTGGTCACCCACCTTCTCTCTTCCTTCTGTTGGCCCACATCATGTATCTGTCTTGCTGTGCTCATTTGCATTTTCCTTCCCATGTTACTGTGAAATATTGGTGCTGGATTGCAAATGATGAAATAAACATTGTTAATGTAGATACTGTCCTCCCATTAGATTAGCTTTTAAACGTGGTAAAACTGAAAATGAGGGTAGAATTGTGTCCTTAACACCAAGCTCGGCATGTTTTTCTACTGTTTCCTTTCAGTCAAGAATGTCTTAATTGTCACAGGGGACATGCTCCTTATAAGACCCTCAGTGAATGAATTCATTGAGCCACAGATAGCACCTAACCCTACATATACTATATTGGCTCACATTCATAATACTTAAAAATTTCAACTTAAATATTATGTACAATAAAATATTAAAAACAATAACATTATAAAAAGAAAACTATAGCAATATAAACAAACATGAAGTTATGTGAATGTTGTCTTGCTTTTTTAAAGAGTTGGAAAATATAAACATATTTCAGATGATGGTTAACTGGGTCCTAAAACCATAGAAAACTATAAGTAAGGTAAGGGTGCTTGTATTCTATAATAGAACCCAACAGACAAAGCTCCTAAAGGAAAATATTAGGCCTCAAGCTTGTGAGTGAGGAATGTGTGCCTCATAGGTGTGACTAAGATGCTTCAATTTAGTTTAAAGCTACCTTCTTCATTGTTCCTAGATAACTGTCAACCCATCACCCACATATCCCACTAGAAATATGATAGTTCTTGAAAACTTTGTAACTGAGATTTATTGAATTTTATTCTAAAATTAAATATTTTATTATTACTATGTTATAACTATGCTGGATTATCAAAGTAAAAAATGTTGGAAAAATATGTTTCTCTCTGTGTGTGTGTGTGTTATATGAGACACCCAGGCAACAAGAAACTCTCTCTCTCTCTCTCTCTTTCTCTCTTCCTCTCTCTCTCTCTCTCTCTCTCTCTCTTTCTCTTTCTCTTTCTCTTTCTCTGTCATCTATCTTTCCAGTTGTGGAGGTATATTATGTCCATTTCTATACTGACAAACACTTAGTATATAAACATTAGTTATTGTGGAATTGAGAAATATATTTTGTTTACAATATTACTGGGCAAGACAATTCATTATGAAATTGCTTTTTAAACACAGCATATAATAGTTTCCATAATGTGCCTGACTAGTTCTCTATTCTTATATGTTTTATTTTTATTATGAAGAACATTACAGGAACTAGTATAGTACAATTTGTGGATGTAACAAATTATTACCTGTTGAATTCTGTAAATGTACTTTAAGTTACGAGCATGCCCCTGTGTTCTTTCTCATGCTGCAAAATGGGTTAACAAATATACAGCAAGCAACTAATCCTTCCTAACAAGCAGCAAATATTATTTGCCTACTGTCCTAGCCGATAGCTTCAGTGCAAAATATTACTGGTGATCACAATATGATTTTAAAACTATGGGTTTTTTTGGTTTTTTTTTTTTTTTTTTTTAGCAATATAACAGATAAAATTTAATTTTAATTTAAAAAATTTAATATCATTGATGACAAGGCTAAACATATTCATATTTAATACATACATGCATTTCATCTGTTAGATGTTTTGGTACTGTGTTTTTCTCTGTGCCATATTTGGAAAAATTTCTTTTTCATAAATTATTCATATTTATCTCATATTGATGTATTAATTTTCACTTACTTTACATATTGATTGTGTAAGTAACATATAAAGACAAATATTCATTTATTAGAGTTAAACTATCAGTATTTTTATTAGTTATTTATATATTTTACATCAAGGTTATATTGGGAAGTGAGAATAAAATAAATTGTGAAAAGCCTTATCTAGTCAAGCTAGCAACTTCTAAAACCTGGATGAAATGGACACATTTCTAGATAGATACCAGGTATCAAAGATTAATGTTTAGATTAATGATCTAAACAGTTCCATATCCCCTGAAGAAATAGAAGCACTCATTAGTAGTCTTCCAACCAAAAAAGCCCAGGACCAGATGGGTTTACTGCAGAGTTCTATCAGACTTTCAAAAAGACATAATTTCAATTCTCCTCAAAATATTCTACAAAATACAAACAGAAGGTACTCTACCCAATTCACTCTATGAAACTACAATTACTCTGATACCTAAACCACAGAAAGACCAAACAAAGAAAGATAACTTCAGAACAACGTCCTTTCTGAATATCAATGCAAAATTACTCAATAAAATTCTCGCTAACTGAATCCAAGAACATAGCAAAATGATCATCCATCATAATCAAGAAGGCTTCATTCCAGTGATGCAGGGATGGTTTAATGTGCATAAATCCATCAAAGTAATCTACTATATAAATAAACTCAAGGACAAAAACCAGATGATCATCTCATTAGATGCTGAAAAGCATTTGACAAAATCCAGCACCCATTCATGATAAAAGTCTTGGAAAGATCAGGAATTCAATGCCCATACCTAAACATAATAACAGCAATCTACAGCAAACCAGTAGCTGGCATCAAACTAAATGGAGAGAAGCTGGAAGCAATCCCACTAAAATCATGGACTAGACAAGGCTGCCCACTTTCTCCCGACCTATTCAATATAGTACTTGAAGTCCTAGCCAGAGCAATTGGCAACAAAAGGAGATCAAGGGGACACAAATTGGAAAGGAAGAAGTCAAAATATCACTATTTGCAGATGATATGATAGTATATATAAGTGACCCTAAAAATTCCACCAGAGAAATCCTAAACCTGATAAACAGCTTCAATGTAGTATCTGGATATAAAATTAACTCAAACAAATCAGTGGCCTTTCTCTGCACAAAGAATAAACATGTTGAGAAAGAAATTAGGGAAACAACACCCATCACAATAGTCACAAATAATATAAAATACCTTGGTGTGACGCTAACTATAAAAGTGAAAGTTCTGTATGACAAGAACTTCAAGTCTCTGAAGAAAGAAATTGAAGAAGATCTCAGAAGATGGAAAGATCTCCCATGCCCATGGATTGACAGAACTGATATAGTCAAAATAATAGCTATCTTGCCAAAAGCAATACACAAAATTCCAACTCAATTCTTCACTGAGTTAGAAAGGGATTTTTGCAAATTCATCTGGAACAATAAAAGACCTAGGATTGCAAAACCTATTCTCAACAGTAAAGAACATGTGGTGGAATCACCATGACTGATCTCAAGTTGTACTACAGAGCAATTGTGATTAAAACTGCATGGTACTGAAAAAGTGACAGACAGGTAGATCAATGGAATAAAATTGACAACCCAGAAATGAACCCACACACCTATGGTCACTTGATCTTTGACAAAGGAGCTAAAACCATCCAGTGGAAAAAAGACACAATTTTCAACAAGTGGTGCTGGCACAACTGGTTGTTATCATGTAGAAGAATGTGAATTGATCCATTCTTATCTCCTTGTACAAAGCTCAAGTCTAAGTGGATCAAGGAACTCCACATAATACCAGAGACACTGAAATTTATAAAGGAGAAAGTGGGGAAAAGCCTCGAAGATCTGGGCACAGGGGAAAAAATTCCTGAACAGAACAGCAATGGCTTGTGCTGTAAGATCGAGAATCGAGAAATGGGACCTCATAAAATTGCAAAGCTTCTGTAAGGCAAAAGACACTGTCAATAAGACACAAAGACCACCAACAGATTGGGAAAGAATTTTTACCAATCCTAATTCTGATAGGGGACTAATATCCAATTCAAATAACCCCATTAAAAATGGGATACAGAGATAAAGAATTCTCAACTGAGGAATACTGAAGGGCTGAGAAG
The DNA here is from genome assembly GCA_902729485.2 of Mus minutoides. Lineage (NCBI taxonomy): Eukaryota > Metazoa > Chordata > Mammalia > Rodentia > Muridae > Mus > Mus minutoides. The sequence goes on from LR754634.1 coordinate 13,074, forward strand.
CTCATGAAAAAATGTTCAACATTCTTAATCATCAGGGAAATGCAAATCAAAACAACTTTGAGATTCTACCTCACATCAGTCAGAATGGCTAAGATCAAAAATTCAGGTGACAACAGATGCTGGTGAAGATGTGGAGGAAGAGGGATACTCCTCCATTGTTGGTGGGATTGCAAGCTTGTACAACCACTCTGGAAATCAGTTTGGTGGTTCCTCAGAAAATTGAACATAGTACTACTTGAAGATCCTGCAATTCCTCTCCTGGGCATATACCCAGAAGATGTTCCAACTGGTAATAAGGACACATGCTCCACTATGTTCATAGCAGCCTTATTTATAATAGTCAGAAGCTGGAAAGAACCCAGGTGTCCCTCAACAGAGGAATGGATATAGAAAATGTGGTACATTTACACAATGGAGTACTACTCAGCTATTAAAAACAATGAATTTATGAAATTCTTGGGCAATTGGATGGATCTGGAGAATATCATCCTGAGTGAGGTAACCCAATCACAAAAGAACAGACATGCTATCCACTCACTGATAAGCGGATATTAGCCCAGAAACTTAGAATACCCAAGATACTATTTGCAAAACACATGAAACTCAAGAAGAAGGAAGACCAACGTGTGCATAATTTGTTCCTTCTTACTATTGGGAACAAAATACTCCTGGAATACTCATGTTACAGAGACAAAATTCAGAGCTGAGATGGAAGGAAGGACCATTCAAAGACTGCCCCACCTGGTGATCCATCCTATAAGCAACCACCAAATCCAGACAATATTTTATATGCCAGAAAGAATTTGCTGAGAGGACCCTGATATAGCTGTTCTTGTGAGGCTATGTCAGTGCCTGGCAAATACAGACGTGGATGCTCACAGTCATCTATTGTATGGAATACAGGGCCCCTAATGAAGGAGCTAGAGAAAGTGCCCAAGGAGCTAAAAGGGTCTGCAACCCTATAGGAAGAACAACAATATGAACTAACCAGTACCCCCAGAGCTGTGTCTCTAGTTGCCTATGTAAAAGAGTATGGCCTAGTCGACTATCAAGGGTAAGAGAGGCCCTTGGTCTTGCAAAGATTATATGCCCCAATACAGAGAATGCCAGGGCCAGGAAGCAGGAGTGGGCAGGTTGGGAAGCCAGGTGGTGGGAGGGTATAGGGGACTTTTTGATAGCATTTGAAATTTAAGTGAAGAAAATATCTTATCAAAAAAGAGAAAAAAAGAAAGTATTAATCATCTGTATTTGTTGATGATGACAATCTTCACAAAATTTCCCTTGTTACCAGTTTGTCAAAATGCTCAAGCACTGCTTTTAGGACCATAATTCACCAATTTTTTTTTTGTTGTTATTTTCTTTGTTTGTTTGTTTTTTGTTTTTGCGACAGGTTCTCTCTGTGTAGCCTTGGCTGTCCTGGAACTCACTCTGTAGACTAGGATGACCTTGAACTCAGTAATCCACCTGCCTTTGCCTCCCAATTACTGGGATTAAAGGGCTGTGCCACCACGCCTGGCTTAGTTCACTAATTTTGAGTTAGTTCTTTTTCATTTATTTTGCTAAACTTTAGTAATTTCCCTTTTTCCCTGCTTTTTTAATTAGATATTTTCTTAATTTACATTTCAAATGCTATCCTGAAAGTTCCCTATACCCTCCTCCACCCTGCACCCCTACTCACCCACTCCCACTTCTTGGCCCTGGAGTTCTCCTGTATTGGGGCATATAAAGTTTGCAATACCAATGGGCCTCTCTTTCCAATGATGGCTGATTAGGCCATCTTCTGCTACATATGCAGCTAGAGACACAAGTTCTAGGAGTTCTGGTTAGTTCGTATTGTTGTTCCACCTATAAGGTTGCAGACCCCTTCAGCTCCTTGTCTACTTTCTCTAGCTTCTCCATTGAGGGCCTTGTGTTCCATCATATAGATGACTGTGAGCATCCACTTCTGTGTTTGCCAGGCACTGGCATAGCCTCATATGAGACAGCTATATAAGGGTCCCTTCGGCAAACTCTTGCTGGCCTGATTATGGGATGGATCCCCTGGTAGGGTAGTCTCTGGTTATTCCATCCTTTTGTCTTAGCTCCAACTTTAGTAATTTCTTAATAGATGCCCCCAAATATCTTTTCATTAAATATGATCTTTTCATTTGTTATATTTTCTATTTGTATGACTTAATTATATTGACTTCCTAGCTTGCCAAATTATTCAAGATTTTATTTCCTTAATTCACATGACTATCTTCAATTCTTATGTTCTCTGGCTGGAATGGCCATCTTGGATCGTAGAGTTTCAGAGAATCGGGATACTTTCCCTCACTCTTTATACTACTCATTTCAGCTTCAACTTATAGTATTTGATGCTTAAAGATGTTTATTAAATAAGTTACTGAATGACTTTACTGAACAGAAATACAAGTCACAATTCGGCCAGAAGGTAACAGTACTGAATGATGTTACAAGAAAAGATGCAAGGAAAATGTATGAAGGGAAATGTGAGACAATCGTACATAACACCACACCCAGCACATCCACCTTAGTGATTTCAGGTTGTCTTTGTCTAAAGTCTAACCACGAAATGTAGGGTAGTGTTCTCAGCCTGTATGTGAGGAGCAAGGTCCCAGCTTCTGCTGACCCGCACCACATGAGAACACAGGTTCTGCTCTTTTCCTGCTATGGAGGTCAGAAGGTGTTTGGGATTATTTCTCAATTCTCTCAATTTAGGGAGCAATAGAACCTCAGGCGATGGTTTCAAGAAGTCAAATACAATCAACTTAGGGTAAAGAGGGACAGAACTCTTTAAATTGAGTTTTTGAGAAGAAAGTTTATAAATCTGTTAAAGTCTCCCCTCTTTTTCTCCCTTTTTCTCTTTCTCTTTTCCTTCCTTCCTTCCTTCCTTCCTTCCTTCCTTCCTTCCTTCCTTCCTTCCTCTCCCTCTCTCTCTCTCTCTCTCTCTCTCTCTCTCTCTCTCTCTCTCTCTTTCTTTCTTTGTTTTTTCTTTTCCTTTTTTGTTTATTTTTGAAACAGGGTGTCTCTACATAGCCAACATTGTTCAAGAACTCACTATGTAGACCAAGTTGGCCTTGAGCTCACCAAGGTCTACCTGTCTCTGCATGCCAAGTGGTAGGTAGTATTAACAGCTGCCTGGCTCTTAAAGTATTTCTCATGTGTTCTCAAGAGGTTAATCCCATTCTCCTTTCTTCTTTGAGTCATATCATATGCCTGTACAGCACAGTAACTTCACCAGAGGAAGAACTTGTGACCAGGGTTTTGTTTTGTTTGCTTTCCCTTTGCTTTCGTTCTTTTATTAAGCTGCTCACTTTATGTGTTCAATCAGAGAAGATAGCAGAGCATCCAATCAATTTCTTATCCTGAACCATCCATCTGCACTGCCTTAGAATATAGTTCTAAACTGGTGATGACTTTTCTGAAGGTAAACTGATTTCTGAGATGCTGTAAACAGTGCTCCTTGATGTCATGGTTGATTTACAAGAAAATTTATTTTCAAACAAGGGCATGATTTTGAAACATGAAAGAAATACTATGAAACATTTTTCTTTACAAACACTCTTTTTTTTATGTTCACTGTAGACCCACTTTTTATTCATCTTTGAATTAAGTAATTTTTCGAGGACAGGGTCTTATGTAGCCTGGTCTGGCCTCAAACTGACCATACATTTGAGGATAGATGGTCTTGGAGTCCAAATCCTTTGCCTTTGCTGCCAAGTGCTGAATGCAACTTTTATTACAGTTTTAAGGCCAGCAACATTTAAATTTACCTGGTAGCAAAACCTTTCCATTTTGGAAAAAGTTTGTGATTAATTTTCTTCCATTGTTCTTTGCTTAATATAAAATCTAGATCACACAGTGTGTGCCAGATGCTAACGTTCCAGAATAAAGGACATGCACTTGATGTTAGAAGAGATAACAGTGCACCAGGGAAGTTGACAATAAACCAGTTTTTAAAATGAGGTACACGTGCATATTTCAATTAATAAAAAAGTAACTACAAAGGGCTGTGAAAAGGCAAAGGTAAAAAAAGAACTTACATTTGCTTATTTAAGTCTACATAACTTCTTTCTTTTTTATTTGTTTATTTATTTATTTTGAGTCATGATCTCAATATGTAGACCTGGCTGGCCTGGATTTTACAGAGAGCAGGCTGGACTTGAACTCTGCATGGATCTGCTTCCCAGATTCTGAGCTTAAAAGAGTAAACCATCATGCCCAGCCCTCAATCTCTATCATTTTAAGATGTAACTGTTCTGGCCCATTCAATGTTTGTATCCTTTAAAAGATTGCTGTCTTTGCACTATACCTCTCCAAGATGCTGTTTGTTCAGAAGACAACCTCCAGAGTATCAGAGTGTGCCTTCCTGCCTTGTTGCCCTCCAGTTTGACAAGTGCTATTTCTTTTTTTGCTTGTTTGTTTGTTTTAAATCAGAAGACGTTAGGTAAACATAACAATGTGGTCCATTATGGAATTTTCTTCCATGTGTTTAATGTATTGTGATTATGTTGTCTCCCATAACCATCTCTTGTTTTTTCCCACTGGTTACCTTTCATGTACCATCTTTTCTCCCTTGATTTCCTCTCAACTTCATAAACTTGTCTTCTTTGTCACACACAAACACACACACACACACACACACACACACACACACACACACACACCCCACTGAATCTATTTATGTTTCTATTATGTTTATGGATGAAAACTTGGAACTGGGCAACCTATCATGGGCACATGCCTAGAGAAGAGAAGAAAGATTCTCTCTCTTTTAGAAGTAATTAATTACTTATACCACTTCATGTAAGAGTGGACCCTTATGATGCTTTCTTCATCCATGCTGGGCTGCCAACTGGTGCTATTGAATATGTGTTGTTTAGGTATTAATATTGCTTATATTTCATGTATCACATGTATAATATACTATCTTATAGCAGACAACCTGGTTCTTAGGCTCTTGCAATCTCCTGTTCTGTAATTTCTCTGATCTTATACTTAATAATAGCATTTTTTTGAAGACACTTTTGAAGGCACAATTATGCATTTAGAAAACAATACCTGTAGCTTCCATTTCTGTTCCTATAATCTCTGCAGTTATAAGCATTTGCATAGATTTACTGTATAAGACCTGATTTCCATCCTGTGAAGTAGGGCTCATTTCCAACAGACTTGCCACGATTACACCAGTGGATACATCAGGTCTTACTAATTTGCAGTGTAGCATACAGTTCCTGACGACAATTCTCTTCCTGCAGCCTAGATACACCTTCCAGTGCTATGGAGACTAGGCAAAGGAGAAAACTTTCATCTCAGTTCCTGTTTGATTTCTGTATGTCCTGTTACCAGATCGATAGAGTTACTCTGGTGAGCAACCAAATACAGTGGCAGTTGCTGGTATTGCTTTGGGGCCTTGTGCATAGGGAGACAGTCTACTTTGAACACCGAGATTTTAATTTAATAACTGTGCTTTCTAGATGCAACATTATTCACTTAAACAAAATACCTCAACTTAAAATCTTTTGACAATTTTACTCTTTATTTGGCTTACCAAACATCAGGTTTTCTTATATCTTTCCACCCTAATCCCTTCTCAGTCCAATCTCTTGTTCCTTAACCTCCTTTGGCTTTTATATCCCTCACATTTTCCCCTTTTCTCTCACATCATGTATATTCTAACCTCCAACACACATCATGTATATTCTAACCTCCAAATCATCTTTCAGGGGTTCCTTACCTGTTTCCAGGTCTCTATACATACTTCTACATAAACGAACATATATAAACCCAAATATAATAGAGAACAGACAGGCCCTGTGCATGCAGCTTCAGTCTCTGTGAATTTATATAAGCTTTCTTCACATTGATTTAGAGGCCCTTGATTTATTGGTGTCCTCCAACCTCTCTGGCTCTTACACTCTTTCTGCCTCCTCTTCCAAAAGGTTCCCTCAGCTATCAAGAGAGAAATTTGTTGAAGACATCCAGTGTCTTAGAGTATTGGTTGCCGTAAAGCACCACAAACATGGTATCTTTTATAGAGGACAGAATTTAATTGAGTGCTGACTTACAATTCAGAGTTTTACTTCATTATCTTCATGGCGAAGAGCATAGTGGCATATAGGCAGACGTAGGGAAAAGGTCGCTGTAGGCGTAGATGTTGTCTTCAGCTATAGGGCCTTGCTGACAGTTTGTGGAAAGCAACTAATAGTCTTAGCAACAGACTGGTTTGTTTGAGAATTGCCATGGGACCCCTTGTGGCCAACAATTCATTAGATGTCACTCAGTCTTAGAACTGGACATTTCATTTGTGACAAGATATGGCCAGTTGGGCCCTTCCCTTCCTGTCTGGTCCGGTGCACCTGCACCAGCCCAGGGCTCAGGCACAGGCTCTGCGCACTCTCCCCGGGACTCCCCAGGCTATCTTGGGACCACAGGTGAGCAGCTGAACGCAGCATCTGTTCCTGCCCAATCCCGTGCGACCTGAGTCACCAGCCAGGACAGAGATAAAGGCCCAGACCATTTCAGACTTTCCCTTCTGGCCTGCACCAACACCAGGTCTCCTTGGTTAGAGATGGCAGGAGGTAAGCGTAAGAACAGAAGCAACAGAATCCAAGGGTACTTGGCATCACCAGATCCAAACTCACACACCCCATCAAGTCCTAGATACAACAGCACACCAGAAAAACAGGACATGGATATAAAGTCACTCGTCATGATGATGCTGGAGGACTATAAGAAGGAAATACAGGAAAACGCAGATAAACAAGTAGAAGCATTTAAAGAGGAAAAACATAGAGAGGTACAGGAAAACACAGATAAACAACTAGAAGCATTTAAAGAGGAAATACGTAGAAAGTTACAGGAAAACAATACCAAACAGGTGATGGAATGGAACAAAACCATCCAGGACCTAAAAATGGAAGTAGAAACAATTAAGAAAAACCAAAAGGAGATAACCCTGGAGATAGAAACCATAGGAAAAAAAATCAGGAACCATAGATATGAGCATCAGCAACAGAAT
>LR754634.1:28947-42154 GCA_902729485.2 Mus minutoides
AAAAGTCATTCTCTGTGGTTCTCTGTGTAGCTTTGCTTTAATTTATCAACATTCTCTGTAAGCAGGAGAGGGTATTGGACATGACTATGTGTGGATTGCTGTATCTTCAAGTGTTAGAGACTACAAATCCTTTCCATTGGAGTATGTAGAGTAAGCTATGCCATCTCCATGACAAAATATTCATCTCAATCAAAGTAAATGTTCAAATATACTAATGTGGTAATATCCATTTTCCCTGTCTTTAACTGTGTATACTGCTTGCCAATTCCATACTGAAAATTATGCAAAATAATGGAAGATTTTTCTCGTATCTTCTCTCTGATAAAACAAAACAAATAGACAATAAAATGGGGTGAGGTGGGGGAAAGGAAGAAACCAATTAAGAGCAGCATTTAAAACATTTAAATTTAAATATAATTGTTTTATATTCTGATATTAAAAAGATGTGTTCACTTTCTTTAAACTAAATCCCACTTTGTCCAGGCAGTGGTAGCGCATGCCTTTAATCCCAGCTCTTGGGAGGTAGAGGCAGGCAGATTTCTGAGTTCAAGGCCAACCTGGTCTACAGAGTGAGTTTCAGGACAGCCAGGGCTATATAGAGAAACCTTGTCTTGAAAAATTCCAAAAACCAAAGACTAAAACCCAACAAAACTAACAAAAAAGGAAAAAAAAAATCCACTTTGTTTTAGAAGCGATTTCTGGATTTTTAAATACTAGCTTAAAATAAATTTCCCCTGATTTGGAACTGGAGATAATTCTATGGTTAAGATTGCTTAATATGTTTGCTTAGAACCTGAGTTCAGTTCATAAATGCCTACTATTCTGGTTCCTCTAGTACATCTCTTAACCTTTATAATCACACATGCACACACACACACACACACACAAACACACATGGACACACACAGACATATATACATACATAAAGACAGACATGAACACGTACAGAATGGATACGGACATACACATAAACAAATACATATACACACACAAAAATAAGTTGTTAAATATGTCCCTAACTTGTGTTTGAATCATTAGAACCATGTTATAGTGAACAATTTAGAAGAGTTCTTTTCATGGTCCTTAAATCCCCTCTATCAGAGTCACTGAATTATGCTCTTCTTTTGAATTCAAAGTAAGAAGGGGGAGTAGATTCCTGGGATGTACCTAGTAAGTAATAATTTCATTGTCATGCGTAACTATTCTGTATATTGGGGTGAACCAAATATTCAGAATACCTTTTAGATTTATCATTTTTGTTTTTAATTATGTCCATGTGTGTGTGTATGTGTGTGTGTGTGTGTGTGTGTGTGTGTGTATGTGTGTGCATGTGTGCATATAAGTGTGTGAATATGAGATATGAGTGTGAAAGCCAGAAGCATTAAAAGATCCAAAAATACAAGTGCTAGAGGATGAGCTCTGGTCCTCTGGAAGAGAAGTAGGTGTTCCTAACTGCTAAGTCATGAATTCAGCCCCCAAATAACTTTTGAGGTAGGCTGGGATCAAACTCTTGAAGGCACATGCCATGATGCTTGGCCCTCAAAATAATTTTTTTCAACTTTTATTAGATATTTTCTTCATTTACATTTCAAGTGTTATCCAGATAGTTCCCTATATCCTCCCCCCTCCCGGCCCTGCTACCCTACCCACCCGCTCCCACCCCCTGGCCCCGGCGTTCCCCTGTATTGGGGCATATAAAGTCTGCATAACCAAGGGGCCTCTCTTCCCACTGATGGCCAACTAGGCCATCCTCTTCTATATATGCAGCTAGAGACACGAGCCCAGGGGGTACTAGTTAGTTCANCCTTTAACTCTTTCAATGTGTGCTTTGTTCTTAATTCTAGGAAGGGGTGACGTGCCCACATTTTGATCTTCCTTCTTCTTGAGTATCATGTGTTTAGTAAATTGTATCTTGGGTAGTCTAGGTTTCTGGGCTAATATCCACATATCAGTGAGTACATGTTATGTGAGTTCTTTTGTGAATGGGTTTCAAAATAATTTTTAAAATAAAGCAAAACTCATTTTTTCTGTAGATTAATATAGAACTCATGTCAGAATCACTTCACACACAGATTTGGAACTCTATGCTATGGAGTATTTGATTCATATTTCTTTTATTCATATTGCTTTATAAACACTTTTGGTACAAGGGCTCATAATTTACAAGCAGAAATTTCATCCTTTTTGACTGTATTTTCAAGTTATTATTTTATGAAGATTGTTTTCAAAAATATTTGATCTATATCATAAAGGATATACTGATGCTACTGAAAAAGCTAGGGCCTTTTTCAGTTGTAGCAGGTAAGAGAACTCATTTCATGATTCTAATTCCTCTCAGCAGAGATGGTGAAAGTGGCAGGTTGTAAGATGTGTCTGTGTCTCCTATTCCCTTTCATGCACATTCAAGCCACACTTCTAGAGCAGGTTAGAGATTCACTCTTTATCCCCATGCCCTGCCAAGGCGTGAGCACCTATGGCTACAATGTACTTTCTCCCTCCACTCTATAGTTTGAAGTAGGTAGCCCTCTTCCTGTGACAGTTTCTCAGACAGACCAAAAAACATATGACAATATGCAATTATAATATGTTATACTAACTTTAAGTTAAATAGAGAAAACCAAGAAAGAGCATTTCCTCTCAAATGGAAAAAAACCAAGGATGTCTAAATATAGCACTCAGAATTTTAGTTAGAGGATTAACACAGGCAAAAAGAAGCAACAAGGTTGCAAATAATTAAGAAAAATGCTACATGGTCAATTTGCAAATGATATAATCCCATACCTTAAAAACCCTTTGGACTCTACTAGAAAATTCTTTTTTTTTAATTAGATATTTTCTTTATTTACATTTCAAATGCTATCCCGAAAGTTCCCTATACCCTCCTCCTGCCCTGCTCCCCTACCCGCCCACTCCCACTTCTTGGGCCTGGCATTCTCCTGTACTGGGGCATATAAAGTTTGTAAGACCAAGGGACCTCTCTTCCCAATGATGGCCAACTAGGCCATCTTCTGCTACATATGCATCTAGAGACACGAGCTCTGGGGGTACTGGTTAGTTCATATTGTTGTTCCACCTAAAGGGTTGTCGACCCCTTCTGCTCTTTGGGTAATTACTCTAGCTCCTCCATTGAGGGCCTATGTTCCATCCTATAGATGACTATGAGGATCCCCTTCTGTATTTGCCAGGCACTGGCATAACCTCACTCGAGATAGTTATATCAGGGTCCTTTCAGCAAAATCTTGCTGGCATATGCAATAGTGTCTGGGTTTGGTGGCAGATTATGGGATGGATGCCCAGGTGGGGTAGTCTCTGGATGGTCCATCCTTTTGTCTTAGCTTCAATCTTTGTCTCTGTAATCCCTTTCATGGGTGTTTTATTCTCTATTCTAAGAAGGAATGAAGTATCCATACTTTGGTCTTCCTTCTTCTTGATTTTCTTGTGTTTTGCAAATTGTATCTTGGGTATTCTAAGTTTCTGGGCTAATATCCACTTATCAGTGAGTGCATGCTGGCAAGGATGTGGAGAAAGAGGAACACTCCTCCATTGCTGGTGGGATTGCAAGCTAGTACAACCACTCTGGAAAACAGTCTGGAGGTTCCTCAGAAAATTGGACATAGTACTACTGGAAGATCCAGCAATACCTCTACTGGGCATATACCTAGAAGATGTTCCAACTGGTAATAAGAACACATGCTCCACTATGTTCATAGCAGCCTTATTTATAATAGCCAGAAGCTGGAAAGAACCCAGATATCCCTCAACAGAGGCATGGATACAGAAAATGTGGTACATTTACGCAATGGAATACTACTCAGCTATTAAAAACAATGAATTTATAAAATTCTTGGGCAAATGGATGTATCTGGAGAATATCATCCTTAGAAAATTCTTAAAAGCTGATACATTCATCAAAGTTGTAAGATACAAAACAAAATCGATATAAAACCTGAGTAGCTTTTCTATGTATCAATAACAAATTTACTAAGCAAGAAATGAATAGAAATATCCCATTCATATTAACTTCTAAAAATATCCTTAAGGATAAATTGAACAAGCAGAAGAAATGCATTTTACAATAAATACACTGAAGATTCAAACTAAAGAAGATATTAGTATTTAGAAAGACATTCTATGACCATGGATTGGCAGAACTAATCTATAGATCCATATGGTCTAAAGATTCAATGAAACCCTTATGTTCTTTGCAATACTAAAAAAAACCCAAACAAACAAACAAAAACAAAACAAAACAAAAAAAACACAACCAAAAAAAAACCCCCTCAATCATAACATTAATTGGGAATAGGAAAAGATATCTAATAGCCAAAACAATCATAAGCACAAAGAACAATCTCATAATTCCTATCTCACAGTGCACTACCAAAGTATAGAGCTGCAGAGTCAGAGCTACAGAGATCATGTAACCATAGGAAAAAAAAACATGTAAACCAAGAAAAATATAGTTCAGCACCCAGAAAAAACTCATTTTCCCCACAAAATGTCAAGAACATACATTAGAAACAAGATAGCCTATTTAATTCAGGATATTAGAAAAACTGCACATCCACATTCAAATAAATTGGATTCATTGCTCTTACCTGAACAATAACCAGTTTAATATATAGCAAAGAGATTTGAGCCAAGGCACAGGGGCCCAGTACTTTAACCCCAGTGCTAGGGAGTCAGAGGAAAATGGATCTCTGAGTTTGAGGTCAGCCTGATATACAGAAAAAGTTTTGAGACTGGAAAGACCCTTCTGAACTCAATTCTAACAGCACAGTAAATAATAAAATTAGACAAATGCAATTCCAACAAATTAAAAATTTATACAGAAAAATAATCTATCAGCAGAATATGGAGAAAGCATACAGAACAGGAGTAAGTTCTTGGCAAATTTACTTTATACAAGCTAGTGTCTAGAATGTACAAAGAACTAAAGTGAGATTCTCTTCCTCCCCTCCAAGAGACCAGAAATGTAGAAATGTTCTGATAGATAACATGGTCGAGGGGCTTAATAACTAGTTATAAAGCAAACCATAAATGGCAAACAAACATTCTCAAAAGTGTTCAGCATCCTAAGGTATTATGGAAATAGAAATTAAAACAGCTTTAAAATTTCATTTCACTGAAATTAGACTTATCAACAACAGGAAAACAAAGTACAAGTTCTGGCAAGGATGTAAGGGAAGAAGAGACCATTCTACCATCGGTAGGAGTGTTAACTGGGACAACCTCTGTGAAAATCATATATTTCTGAAAAAACTGAAAATATAACTAGCTACCATGTGACCCAGATATATCAATCCTTGAAATGATTGAAACTTGAAATTATGTTCAATAAACAATATGAACAAACCAGTACCCCCCAGAGTTTCCAGCAACTAAACCACCAACCAAAGAGTACAGATGGACTCAAGGCTTCAACCACATATGTAGCAGAGGATGGTCTTGTGGGACATCAATGAGAGGAAAGGCCCTTGGTCTTGTGAAGGCTGGATGCCCCAGTATAGTAGAAGTGGGTGGGTTAGTGAGCAGGGGGAGGGGGAATGGGATAGGGAGCTTTTTGGAGGGGAAATGAGGAAAGGGAATAAAATTTGAAATGTAAATAAAGAAAATATCTAATAATAATACAAAAAAGGAAATTGTGTTCAGTAAACAATTCAAGATTTAGACAAATATGTGTGTGTGTCTGTCTGTGTGTGTGTCTGTGTGTGTACCAGCTTTGCCTATAGTAATATTCAAGAGACAATTTTTTTTCTTTTTTCTTTTTAATTTTAATTTTATTTTACATCTGAAACACAGTTTCCCCTCCCTCCTCCTCTTTAAGTCCACCTGCCCCTTTTCAGAAAAGGGCCAACCTAGAGGGATAACATTCAAGGCACATAAAGTTGCAGTAAGAGTAAGCCCCTCCTCTTTTATTATGGCTAGACAGGGCAGCCCAGTAGGGGCTTGGGTCCCAACAGTGGGTAAGAGAGTCAGAGACAGCTCCTCTTTCTACTGTGTTAGTACTGCTACAGAATATCTAGCTCTAGGACTATAACATACGTGTAGAGGGCCTAAGTCGGACCCATGCAGGCTTCCTGGTTGGCGGTCCCATCTCTGCAAGACCTTATGAGCTCAAGTTAGATGACTCTCTGGGTTTTCTGTTGGTGTCTATGGCCCCTCAGGCTCCTACAATCTTTCTTGCCCCTCTTCCACAGGATTCTCCAAGCTCTGTCACATGTTTGACTTTGGGTTTCTGCATTTGCTTTCATCCATTGCTGGCTGAAGCCTCTCTGATGATAATTAAGCTAGAGAGGAACATTTTTTTAAATTGTAAATTGATGTAGGAAGGCCCAGTGTGCTGTGGATGGTACCATTCCCAGGTAGGCAGACCTGGGCTATACATAAACAAATAGCTTAAAGAGAGCATGACAGTAGCCAGTAACCAGTGTTCCAGTGTGGTTTATGCTCCAGGCTCCTGGTTTGAATTCCTGCCTCAGTCTCCTCCTGCCTTGGTTTTCCTCGATGATAAATTGTAACCTGTAGGCTGAAATAAGCTTTTTTCTTAAGCTGTTTTGGGGTATGGTTTTATTACAGCAAGAGAAAGCAAAATAGAATAGCAGGTTTGGACAGATAAGTTTTCATGGAAATTATGAACGAATGGTCATTATATTGTACAGACTACAAGCAACAACTTTTCTCATTGCTGAAACAAGATTTTTGACAAGAAATATTTTATTTTTATTTTTTCATTTCATTTTAGTTTTTTAATTTAATTTTTAAATTAATGATTCCATTTGTTTACATCTCAAATGATATCCCACTTCTCAGTTATCCCTCTGCAAACCCCACATCCACCCTTTTCTCCCACCCTTTGCCTCTATGAGGGTGTTCCCTCTCCTGCCCCACCGCTCCAGCATCCCCCTTTACTGGGGCATCAAACCTCCACAGGACCAAGGGCTTCTCCTCCCATTGACGTCAGGCAAGACCATCCTCTGCTACATATGTATCTGGAGCCATGGATCCCTCCCAGTACACTCCTCTGTTGGTGGTCTCATCCCTGGGATCACTGGGTGGTCCGACCAGCTGATGTTGTCCTTCCTATGGGATTGCAATTCCTTTCCAATCCTCCAGTCCTTCTGCCAACTCCCCCACTGGGGTCCCTAAGTTCAATGTGATAGATGGCTCCAAGCATCCATATCTGCATTGGTCAGTTGCTGGCCAAACTTCCTAAGGAATAGCCACATGAGGCTCCTGTCAGGAAGTGGTGACAAGAAGTAATTTAATAAAAACAAAATGTTTTATCCTAGCTTATATCTTGACACAGTCATCAAGGTGGGAAAAACATGGCAACAGGAATTAGAGACCATCTACTACCTAGTATACACAGTAAGAAAAAGATATAATAGGGTATAGAGACTATAAGAACTTAAAGGCCTGTCACCAATTATCTACATCTTACAGTCATACTCCATCTACTAAAGATTCCAAGACCTTCTCAAATAGTACCAAAATTTGTGTTTCTATAATGGTTCAAATGGATAAGCCAGGTAGGACATTTCATATTAAACTACAATATCTATAATTCCTCCAGCTCCTCTAGTCCCAGAACATTTCATAAAGTCAAATACATTCAATTCAATGTCAAAATTCCTCAGGGTTTGTGTGTGTGTGTGTGTGTGTGTGTGTGTGTTTTCTTTATTTGAATTTCAAATGTTATCCCCTTTCCAATTCCCCCAACCCCTTTTCCATCCCTTCCCCCTGTTTCTATGAAGGTGCTCCCCCACTCACCTTCTCACTCCCATCTCCCCACCCTGGCATTCCCATACACTGGGGCATTGAGCCTTCACAGTACCAAGGGTCTCTCCTCTCATTGATGTCCTACAAGGCCATCCTCTGCTACATATGCAGCTAGAGCCATGTGTAGTTTAGTCCCTGGGAGCTCTGGAGGGTCTGGTTGGTTGATCTTATTGTTCTTCCTATGACGTTGCAAACCCCGTCAGATCCTTCAGTACTGTCCCTAACTCCTCCATTTGGGACCCAGTGCTTAGTCCAACAGTTGGCTGTGAGCATCTGCCTCTGTATTTGACAGGCTCTGGCAAATCCTCTCAGGAGACAGCTGTATCAGGCTCCTGTCAGCAAGCACTTCTTCGCATCCACAACAGTTTGGATGTGTATATGGGTTTGGTGTCTGTATATGAGACAGATCCCCAGATGGGGCAGTGTCTGGATGGCTTTTCCTTCAGTCTCTGCTCCACACTTTGTATTTCCTCCCTTGAGTATTTGTTCTCCCTTCTAAGAAGTATTGAAGCATCCACATGTTGATCTTCCTTCCTCTTGAGCTTCATGTGGTCTGTGAATTGTATCATAGATATTCCAAGCTTTTGGTCTAATATCCATTTATCAGTGAGTGCATATCATGTGTGTTCTTTTGTGACTATGTTATCTCACCGAGGATGATATTTTCTAGTTCCATTAATTTGCATAAGATTTTCATGATGCCATTGTTTTGAATAGCTGAGTACATTGTGTAAATGTACCACATTTTCTGTATCCATTCCTCTGTTGAAGGACATCCTTACAGTTTTAAACAGTCCAAATGTAACTCGAAGGTACAGTATTTAGTCCCTAGTGAGACTCAAAGCAATTTCTTTACTGGGAATTCCCATAAACAACAACAAACATATACAATTCCAACACTATAGTCGTATAGAGTAAACATCCACATTCCAAAAAAGGGGAATCAACTTGTAGCAACAAAAGAACATACTAAAACCAGGGAAAACAGAAAAGCCTGCAGTATCATGTTGGGCATCTAGAGCTCTTGATATAATCATCAAGGTCTCAGAAAGCGTGGGTAGTCCCATTGCTCCAGCTCTGCCGTATCCAACACAAAGGACATCTCTCTTTTGCTGGCTTTATTCTATTCCAATAGCTTTACTTGATAACATTCTAAGATCCTGACCAGTCCAACACTCAGCTGTCTCTCTTTGCAACTGCAGCTTCAATTTCCAAGCTCCATGTGGTGATGTTTGAAGATACTCTTGTAGATCAGGTCTTCATAGCTCATCAGACTTACACCTTTCAAGGCTTAAAAACTAGTGCCATGTAGATGATACTGTTTAGTGCAGCTGCCAGATTGACTTTGATTCTGGCCTCTTTAGACTATTGTATCTGTGGCATTTGTGTTCAGATTTCCTAGGTAGTTGCTTTCCAGGAATAAGGGTTTAGTATAGCACTTTGAGTCTAGGTTCCCTCATTTAAAAATGGTTTACATTACATTTAAAAAGTTATGGCTTTTTATAAATGGCAATTTACCTTCAGTCCCATTTTTTATTGCTATAGGGGAGAACAGTGAGTTTCTCTTTAGCATCTAGAGTTTTGTTGCTCATTTTATATTTACAATTTTTAAAAATTAAAAAATATTACATAATTTCCCTTTATGTTCTCCTCTTTCCAACCTCTCCCTTATCTCTCCTCTGTCAGTCTCAAATTAATGGTCTCTTATAAAATTATTATTGTTATACATACATACATACATACATACATACATACATACATACATATGTATTTATAAAAGCATAAATACAATCTACTAAGCCCATTTAGTGGTATGATTTTTGGACTGACCATCTGACATTGGATAGTCAATTAGGAGGTTCATTCCCAGTGAAGACAAAGTTTCTCTCTTAACAGTTGTTAGCTACTTGTAGCTCCCAGTCAAATGTGGGGACCCTATGAGATTTCTCCCTTCCATATTAGCATGTTTACTGGTAATGCCATTTTTAATATCTTGTTTGAAAAGTAATATTGTAAAAGTTATCATTTCTGTAGTATCCCTGTCATTTCTAGGAGACACAGTCTTTCTTGTCTTGATGCTAACTTCCTGGACCACTGGTTCTTACAATCCATCTGCTCCCTCTTTCATGATTTTCCCTGAAAAAAAAAAGATTTCCAAGCACATACATTGGCTAAATGTTTCAACTTGCTTAAGCTCTTTTCAAAAACTAATACGTGTGTATCTCAGTTGTTGCTCAAGAGGTCAATGCTTATTACTATGCACAAAACTCAACTCTAAATGTATAAAGACCTTAACGCAAAACCACATACACCAAACTTGATAGAAGAGAAAGGGGGTGGGGAATAACTGGAAACTTGTAGGCTCAGGAAAAAACTTCCTGAACAGAACTCAAAAACACAGACACTAGATTGATTTTTAATAAACTCGAATTTATGAAGCTTAAAAAAAGCTTCTGAAAGGCAAAGAACTCTATCATTGGGGCAAAGGAGCAGCCTACAGAATATGAAAGGTTTTTTATCTTCTCCACATCTGACAGAGAAGTAATATTCAAAATATATAAAGAACTAAAGAAACTAGATATTAAAAACTAAATAATCCAATTAAAAATGGTGCACAGATCTAAAAAGAACACTTTCAATAGAATAAATGCAATAGTGTAAGAGATACTTAAAGAAAATTTGAACATTCTTAGCTATCAGAGAAATGTAAATCAAAGCTACTGTGAGATTCCATCATACAAATGTTAGAATGGCTAAGATCAATAACAAAAGTGACAATTAATGCTGATGTGGAGGTCAAATAAGGGGAACACTCATCCATTGAGGGTGAAATGTAAATTTGTATGGCCACTATGGAAGTCAGTGTAGTGTTCTTTTATGATGGTGGAAACTAATCTACTTCAAGATCCAGTTATACCATTTTTTTTTTTGCCATATAACCAAAGGATGCTTCATACTATTGTAAGGACTCTTACTTAAACATGTTTGTTTCTGCCTTCTATATAGTAGCCAGAAACTAGAACAATATTTATGACCCTTGACCAAAAAATGGATAAAGAAATATTACATCATGAAATTCACAAGCAAATGGATGGAATTAGACAAAATTAACATCGATGCAGTAATACAAACAAAGAAAGATAAATATAGTATGCATTCACTTATATGTGGATATTATCTGTTAAGTAAATAATAATCAACCTACAAACTACAGACCCAGAAGCGTTAAGAATAGCACAAGGGACTAGTGGGGTGCATGGATCTCTCTGGGAGGGGGAATAGAATAGATTTAATAGTCAGAGTAAGGGTGGGAGAATGAGAACAAAGTAAGAAGGGGAAGGAAGATAAGGTTGATGGAGGGAATGTGAAGAGAGACAGCTAGAATTAAGGAAGATTTATGGGGCATTATGAAAACTCAGTAGAGTGAAAACGTCATAAAATATATGAAGGTGATCCTAATGAAGTCCTCAATAATGAAGTAGATGGAATTCCAACTGACTATCTCTTCTCACCAAGCAATGCTTCCCAAACAGGGATTATATATAATTGAGTTGTTGGTCAAAGGGGTCTCATGGAAATCTCCAAAGAACCCAGGTTGTTGCCAAGACAATAGGTTGCACTCCACAAACTAACAGCAAGGCCCTATTGAAGAAAACAACTCCTATACAAATCATTAAACATTGAGAGGTCAAGCTGTGGTGCCCACATAGAACCATCATCTTTACATTCTAGTGTCTTTGATATGGGAAGACACTCACCAGGGTACCAAGACACACACACACACACACACACACACACACACACACACACGTAGTCTAGCCACAAAACTTTTCATCTACAATTCTGTCTTGCCTACAAACTGTGTAAGGGCAATGATGGCACAATGCTCATGGGAGTAACCAAACAATTTCTGACTTGACTCAAGGCCAACCTCATGAGATGGAACCCATACTCAACACTGCTTGTGTGACCAAAACTAGAGACTAGATAGCCAATAGACTCAGCGTAAGACCAAATACTACTTGTCTTTTAAAAGATAGTGATAAAATGACTTTTAATGTTATTCTGCTATACTCATAGATAAACACAGATCAGTACTTTATTCAGCCATCATTAGAGAAGCTTCCTCCTGCAGCAAATGGGAACACAGAGACCTTCATCCAGTCACTGTGCAGTGAGATAGACATTTTAGAACATGAGATTTCTTTATAAAATCTCTCTCCTCAGAGCTCAGAGATCCCCATGGAAGAGAAGTTGTTAAGTGTTTAAGAGCCAGGGGATGGAGAATACCAGAAAAACAAATCTTCTCTCTCTCTCTCTCTCTCTCTCTCTCTCTCTGTCTCTCTCTCTCTCTCTCTCCACACACACATACACACACACACATACTCACACACACACACACTCACACACAAACACACACACACACAAACACAAAGATTTATTTATTTATTATATACACAGTGTTCTACATATATATCTGAATGTCAGAAGAGGGTGCCAGATCTCAGTATAGATGATTGTGAATCACCATGTGGTTGCTGGGAATTGAACTCAGGACCTCAGGAAGAGCAGTCAGTGCTCTCAACCTCTGAGCCATCTCTTCAGCCCACAAATCTCTCTTAACCCACTGATAAAAGCTCATATGAACCTACAGAGACTGATTAAGAACAGGGTCTGCATAAGTCTGTACCACCAGGTCATCTGTGTGTATAGTATGGTTTTGAGTTTAGTATGTTTCTAAGACTATTGAGTGTGCTACTGAGGGTGTCTCTCATTCTTGTAACTTCTCTTGGGCCTTTTTCCTTTTGTTGGTTTGCTTTATCCAACTTGATGTGATAGTTTTTGTTTTGTTTCATAGTATTTTATTGTGTTACGTTTTGCTGTTATCTCTTAGAAGCCTGTTGTTTTTTATGAGAGACAGAAAGGTGGTGGATCTAGATAGGAGGGAAGTGCTGGGAGGAGTAGAGGGAGATGAAAATATAGAGAGGATAGATTGCATGAGAAAGTAATCTTTTTCAATAAAAGTGAAAATGTCTATCTTAATACTTACTACAGTCTTTCATTTTCTTACATATCGTATGTTTTAATACTATGTTATTAATTTGGAGGATTTAAATATTTCACCAGTGGGTCAGTGACATGGTTCAGTGGGTAAAGGATTTTGCCACCAAGCCTGACTACCTGAGTTCAATACCCAAGATCTATGTAGTGAAAATAGGAAACCAGCTCTTGAAAGTTGCCCTCTAACCTTTACCTATATACTGTGGCACTTAGAGCCACCTACATATTCCCTAACACAGAATAAAATAAAAGAAAGGGAAAGTAATGTTCCATTTGCTTACTTTCTTGGATCACACTGGGCTGATACCCTTTTCTACTACTTCTCCTTTCATCCCAGCTATCTACTTTATCTCACCTCACTTCA
>LR751507.1:0-19042 GCA_902729485.2 Mus minutoides
AACAATAGAGGAATAGAGAAACAAAATGTTGTTCATAAAAAATTGGATGCTCACAGTCAGCTATTAGTTGGAACACAGGACTCCCAAGGAAGGAGCTAGAGAAAGTACCCAAGGAGCGGAAGGAGTCTACAACCCTCTAGGTGGAAGAATAACATGAACTAACTAGTTCCCCCTGCGCTCATGTCTCTAGCTGCATATAGGGAAGAAGATGGCCTAGTTGGCCATCATTGGGAGGAGAGGCCCCTTGGTCATACAGACTCTATATGCCCCAGTACCGGGGAACGCCAGGGCCATTTCGTGGGAGGGGGTGGGTAGGGGAGCAGGGCGGGGACGCGGGAGGGTAAGGGAAAATTTCTGGATAACATGTGAAATGTAAATGAAGAAAATATCTAATAAAGAGAAAAAAAATTAATAGTGCTAACCAACAAGGAAGAGAACAAACCACTGCTCGGCTTAGCCGTTTTGTTGACACCATAGTTATGTCAGGGAGAAGATGAGACAGGAGATTGTGCAACTGAGTGATTAGTAATGCAAAATTCAAGAACCGGGCATCTCCACCTTACAGTGGCAGGCTTAGAAGAATGGTCATCCTCTGCATGGGAGCTAATTGGAAGAGTGTGTTAACTCCCAGAACTTGTCTGTAACCTAAAGAAATAAGGGGTGTGTGTGTGTGTGTGTGTGTGTGTGTGTGTGTGTGTGTGTAAAAGCCACACGTGTGCACACAACAGTGGAGGTTGGAAGAGGACATTGGACCCACCTTAGCTGGAGTTACAGATGGTTGTGAGCCACCTGGCATGGGAACCAGAACCTAAGCGCAGGTCCTTTGCAGGAGCACCAACAGCTGTCAGCTGCTGAGGCCTTCCTCCAGATCTCTGTTCCATCTTTCATCGTGGAATGTAGCTGCATAAATGTGTGCCTATATAAAACCAAACACACAAAAGTCAGAAAAGCACACTCATGAGATGAGAGAACCTTTCTATATGAAATGTAAATGGTTATTTTTTTTTAATGCCATGTAGGGATTTATTCCTGGTATCCCAGCATTGGGGAGTCTGAAGCTGAGGCGGTGCCATGAGTTTGAAGGCCCCCTGGACTACAGAGCCAGATGCTGACATAAGAAGCGGAAACAAATATTAAAAATAGTCACGTGACTCTAGATGAAAAAAACGAGAAGCAAGAGTTTGACAGAGTTTGACCGAGAGCAGATAAGGGAACCGAGGGGCCAGGCACTGCCTGGAGGAACTCTAGGGGAATTCCTTTCCATCTTTCATCCTGATGGGCACTTCTGTTGCTGGAGATGCTGTTAAAACTGCGCTTTGACTTCCTGGCTTGCTACCAGGTTGTTTCCCCTATGCCATTTAAAGTGCTATGGTAAATGCAAGGCCAGAGCTAAGACATCTAGGGTCAACAATCTAATTACAGGGGCAAGCTAATCAGAGAGTGAGGCTCACAATCTAATTACAGACTTACAATCTAATCAGGCATTTATAATGTTCTTAGAGAGTCAAGAGGCACATAAATAAAATCTCAGAGAACTCAGTATTAGTGGGGTTTTTTTTTAAGTGAAATTTTGAAGGTTCCCTGGGGCTCATGAGACAGAAAATTCCATAATGGCGTATTAGTTATTTCTTTGCTGCTATTGTTCTGAGACAGGGTCTCATTTTGGAATCTATGCTACCTGGCTGTCTGTCCTCTAGCATGGACAGATGTACTGTACTGTGGCCAGTTTATTTACTTTTTATTTTTTTCTGTGAGACTGAGTGAGATTCTGTGCCATGGAGCATATTTGAAGGTCAGAGGGCAACTTTGGGGAGTTAGTTCTCACCGTCCACCTTGTCAAGACAAGGTCCTTCATTATATCTGTTGCTTCATCTCCTGCTCCCTGCTAAGGTGGCCCCAAGAGACTCAGGGCCATTGTCCTATCTCTATCTTCCACCTCACAGGAGTCCTGGGCTCATTTCTCAGACTTACTGGGCAAGTGCTTTGACTTGCTGAGCCGTCTCTCTGGCCCTTGTTCTGTTTTGGAATTAATGAATTAAGATTTTTACAATGGGCCTTTGTTCTGTTTTAGTATGTATGTATGTATGTATGTATGTATGTATGTATTTATTTATTTATTTATTTATTTATTTATTTATTTAATGTTTTACTCTATAGCACAAGCTGTTCTAGAACTCACAGTGTAGTCGAGGTTGGCTTCTATCACATAGCGATTCTACCCCAGCCTCCAAAGTACTGGACTATAGGCGTGAGCCACCATGCTTGGCTCATTGATTTTAATGAGGGCACCTGAGCTGACTTTTTTCTAATTAAAATGGGAGGCAAGAAACGGCATATTTCTATTTTTAAAACGATAGTTTATCTTTTTTCTAAATGTATGTTGGTGTTTTGCATGCATGTGTGAGGATCCCCTGGAACAAGAGTTACAGACTATTGTGAGCTACAATGTGGGTGCTGGGAATTGAAGCTGGGTCCTCTGGAAGAGCAGCCAGTGCTCTTACCCACTGAGCCATCTCTCCAGCCCACCACATATTTCTTGATACTATTGTATTTGTTGAAATGACCATAAAAGTCACCCTTCTAAGAACTAAAGCAAAGATATTTGTCAAATGAGGGAAGTAAACGGAGGAGAGCTAGAAGTGTCTTGTGAGATCCAGGCTTGGACTTTAAGCCCTTCGAACCAGGAAGACAGTAGGATACTAATCAGGGCATCAAGTGGACTAGAAAGCATTGAGCCTACAACTAAAGTCTGCCCCCCAGACACGCAGATCCTTTCTTTGTAATAAATATTAATGCTTTTCATGATACAAGCAGAGGTGTGGCTGTGCATCAACTTATTTCCAGATAAATACAACAGTCAAGGGTGGATTAAGTTCTCCTTAATGTTTTCTGTTAGACCATGTGTATGTATCTATAACACACAGGCATTCGTGAAATCATCACCCACCCTATCTCTGACCTGGCATAGAATTTGGTTAAGCTTAAGTTTCTAATCTCCTTCCTTGTGTCTTTAGGGTGGAGCTGGGAGAAGGGTAGTGTAGATGTTAGACATATAATGTGACATCAGCCTGCTCTGCATCTGTGTCTCCAGAGGAACTTGAACTTCCCAGCTGTACTTTGGTAATTGCTTCAGAAAAGACCTCCTGGCCACACAGGAATCAAATAAAAATTTTAATCAAGCAAATTTAAAAAATCCAGACTGTATTATAAACTTCAATTAAAAGAAGATCTGGGCCTGGGCCTTTTGATGTTCCCTGACCAGCTCGGATACTGTCACCTTTGTCTACTCAGAAGGGAGTAAAGGTAAGTTTTCCATTTTATTCTATTCATGTGTGTGTGTGTGTGTGTGTGTGTGTGTGTGTGTGTGTGTTTTCAGGCAGTTGCTTGTTGAGACTGATTGTCACGTAGCCTAAGCTGTCCTCAAATCCCTTTGTAACTGAGGATGATTTTAAGCTCCTACACTTGACCTTAGCCAAAAGGCCAAGAAGCAATGATCTTCAGCTCCTAATCCTCCTGCTTCCACTTTCCCAGTTCTGGGATTACAGGTGCAGGTTACTACATCAAGTTTAAGGGCTCACAATCACAGTAGATGGTCTTTAGTGTTCTGTGACTAGGTAGAAGAACTGAGTGGTTTTGTTGTCAGAGTTGATGACTCTAAAATTATCTTTGAAGCTAAAGCAGTGTCTACCTCAGAGTCATTGGTAGGCAGCTAACTGAGGTACTCATGATGAAAGTCCACTGTGCCCTCACCTTGTTTGCCATCCATATACATTGTATCTTCCAGAGCCTGCTCTCTGCACTCCACTGTCACCTGGCACTCTCTGGGCACTTCTCTTCTTCTTAAGCAGATGCCAGCAGATCTTTATGGTTCCGGGCATTTCCTTCTGCTGGCGTTTTAATAATTTCTGCTTTGCTCAGGAGCACAGTATGTGTCACAGCCAAGAGAGACACTGAGCAACAAGGGTTCCGGGGCTTGGAGAGCTGGGGTCTGGACCTGAGGGTGTTCTGGCCTAGGAGGTAAATTAAATTCATGGATCCAAAGATCTCAGAAGAGGATAGGAGGGTCATGGGTTCTTGGCCAGCTTTGGCTACATGTTCTCAAAACAAATAGCAACAGAATGTAATCAGGCTTAAAACACCTGCCAATAAGATGCTGCCTGTTTCACAGAATAAGGTTTGTTAGAACAATTTGCCACCCGCCTTCTCTTTCTGTTGGAGACTATCAAACACAGTACAAATGATTCTTTATAGCACTTCCTAGTCAGCATCCAGGGTACCTTCTGTTATACTTTTGAATTCTAGAATGTCAAATGTAACATCTCATTTTACTTTTACAAGTAAGCACACAACTGTTGTGAAGATACCCTTGGGTGGCATCAGGTTTAAATCATAGGTTGCTGAGATTCTGTGGGAATCACCTGTGTGGACTATTAGTTGCAATGGTCACCCAACTGTTTATTAAAATCCTTTCGTGAGTCATGCTGTGGAGTTATCATGAAGACTCATGTATATGTATGTATGTCTGAACATTTTCTAGGGAATGGAGAAATCAATAAATAGCAGAGCTAAAACCAAATGATAACTTTTGATATGTCCCATGAAGGAAAAGATCATGGTACTGTGAGAGTGTCATGCTTGTAGTGAATTTCCCCTTCTCTGGGAAGTCTTCCTTGAAGATAATTGACTTGGGGCTGAGAGATAAGGAAGCTAAATATGTGCCCAGGAGTCAGAGAGTATTCCAGGCACATGGCTGTATTTTGAGGAAATGAATGAAGACTACACGTTATTAGGAGCAAGACTGTAGATTAAAATGAACGGAAGGGGGGCAGGTAATGTACCTTAGTAGGTAAAGGCACTGGCTGCTAGCCTAGTGGTCCTGAGTCTGAGCCACATGGTAAAGGAGAGAGTTGGCTCTCAAAAGTTGTCCTCTGAGCTCCACATGTCTGTCATACAAGTATTTGGACCAAGACACATGTACAAACACACAAACAGTATAATGGAGGAAGTGATGGGGATTTTCACAGGCCTTTTGGTGACTTTCATGGGTGACCTGCTAGCCTAAGAGGAACTGAAGCATGGACAACCATTGTCCGATGTGTTTTAGCAAAAGATAGATGATCTAATAAGATAATAAGCTGAGTGGGAAAGTCAGCAAGCCTTTCTGCCCTGATTCTTCTTGTTCTGTCTGTACACATTTCTTTTCTCCTGACTTTAGCATAGTATCTCTTGTAAAACACAGGTCTGAGGATCTACTCTCAGGCAAGGCAAGTCAACAAATGTCTTCATGGCTAGCTCTAAGAAAGAAAGATAAAGGGAAGATTTGAATACTGTTTTCAAGTTTGTGGTTTGCTTGGGAAAATGAGGCTCAGGTTTCTTCTATGGCTTACCTGAGAATGAGTCGTCAGGAGCCCAATAACTAGCTGTCTGTAGAGAATGAGATGGACAGATAGGGTGGCTGAGGGGAGACCAGAGAGAAATACAGAAACTATGAAGTTCTCTCTCTCTCTCTCTCTCTCTCTCTCTCTCTCTCTCTCTCTCTCTCTGTGTGTGTGTGTGTGTGTGTGTGTGTGTGTTCAGGTATGTACTCCCTCAAACCTCAAAGGCCAGAAGAAGGCATCAGGTATCTTCCTCTATATTCACAGCCTATTCCTTTGAGGCAGGGTCTCTCCTTGAATCTAGGGCTCCTGTCTTCTTAGTTAGGCTGGGAGCCAGCAAGTACCAGCAAACGTCCTGCCTCTGCCCCATTCAGAGCAGGGTTTAACTGACACATGTGGGATGCCCAGCTTGTTAAATGCATACTGGGATCTGAACTCCAGCCCTTATGATTGTGCAGTAAGCTCTCTTAACCCCTAAGTCTCCACTTCTCATCCTTGAGAGGCTAAGGGGATGGAGATTAATCCTCCAAGACTACTTCTGAGTCCATAGACACTGTGTTGTCCTCCTTAGAGTATCACTCCCCCCACTGCTAACCTGTGATACACCTTAAGATCACAATTGCTTCCATTGCCTGGGTTCCTTTTGTAATTGTTCTAGTGCAGTAGTTTAAAGCTCAGCAAATTTTGAGAGAAGTCCTAAATAAAATTAGAAAATTTATATTCTTCATTTAAATAACCCAGGAAATATATACTTAATGTCTTCGGGAAATTTATTCCAAAACAGGCAAACAGGTCAACTGAGAGAATACAACAAAAGGGAAATGAATGTTTGTGTCTTCTGACACAATCTGATACAAATGCAACTTTAGGTTCTAACTCCAAAAAGCAGGATCAGTTAGGAGATTAAACCAGACCCAAATCGGCAGCTTGGAGCTGCTTGTGATCCATCCCTTGTTTTCAGTTTTGGACCTTGTTTATAGACATTGTTATGTTCACTTGAGTCTATTTTAAACATAAATAAATTTGGCATGCAAAGTAATGGGTTTCCTTCTGGCATCTTCCTGCATATAGTTTGTTCTCATTTGCTTTCTCGACCCAGTGTTCACACCCTGGGGCCCACTTCTTCCTCCAGATGGCTACCCTCCTTCTCCCAAGAGTCCCTCTTCTGCTTTCAAATCATGTACATGTTTCTAAACACACTGAATATGTGCCATCCTTTTTGTGGAATTTAAGAAGCTAAGAGCAAAGCTTAACTTAAGTTTTCCTCTTCTCTTTCTCCCTTGAGACCTCTTCCTTCCTTCTCATGACCCCCTTTATACTTTAGCACACACACACACACACACACACACACAAGCTTTGGGTTTCATGCCCTCTTTATACGGCATGATGAACCCAGGAAATCATAACATCATACCTGAAGTGGCTTCTTCCTTCAAAGTTCCCTCAAGGGGACTGCAGGGTGACTTTCAGTAAAACTGCTTGCTGTCTCTTTCTTTCTTTCTTTTTTTTAACTTCTGCTTCAGTCACCCTTATGTTGTTAAAAACCATAAAGAGCATATCTAGCAGCCAAGAAAGGTCAGTATCAGAATCCAGAACAGCATTTGAGAGGCCTCCGTATACATCAGGAGCACTCTGAGACACAAAGTAACTTCCCAGGACAGTGTAATTACCATCCAGGACTGTCTTCCTTTCATTTGCTTATCTTACAGTTCTGTCCTATCTATTTTGGTAAGTTTATACAAGGTTATAAAATCTTGTTCTATCATATGGAAGTTACGCAAAGATTTTTCTTTCTCTACCTGAGAATGGTGGTGCAGACCTTTAATTCCAGCTACTCAGGAGGTTATGACAAGAAGGTTGCTAGCTCGAGGAAACTGTGGGCAGCCACTTGAGCTCCTGTATCAATATTAAAAGTAAAATAAGAACAGTGGCAGAGGACTTGCCAGCACACTGAGCCCTCAGTTCAACATCTAGTACCACAAAAATGTATCTTTATTTCCTCTTTAGTTTTTCTTAGCAAAAGATTAATTCTCTATCACTAACTAGCCTCTTTAAAAAAAAACAATTATAATGTTTTTTTTTAAGAAATTTTGTGCTGGGCATGGTGGTGCATGCCTTCAATCCCAGCACTCGGGAGGCAGAGGCAGAGGCAGAGGCAGGCGGATTTCTGAGTTGGAGGCCAGCCTGGTCTACAAAGTGAGTTCCTGGACAGCCAGAGCTATACAGAGAAACCCTGTCTCGAAAAACCAAAAAAAAAAAAAAAAAAAAAAAAAAAAAAAAAAAAAGAAAAGAAAAGAGAGATTTTGTGTACAGTGTCTCAGGCTGGCCTTGAACTCATAAACTTCCTACTTTTGCCTTCTGAATGCTGGGATTATGGAAATATGTTACCAGGCCTTTCAGAAAACAAATTATGTTGCTTAACTTTTTTTTTCTCTTTATTAGATATTTTCTTCATTTACATTTCACATGTTATCCAGAAATTTTCCCTTACCCTCCCGCGTCCCCGCCCTGCTCCCCTACCCACCCCCTCTCACGTAATGGCCCTGGCATTCCCCTGTTCTGGGGCATATAGAGTCTGTATGACCAAGGGGCCTCTCCTCCCAATGATGGCCAACTAGGCCATCTTCTTCCCTATATGCAGCTAGAGACATGAGCGCAGGGGGAACTAGTTAGTTCATGTTATTCTTCCACCTAGAGGGTTGAAGACCCCTTCCGCTCCTTGGGTACTTTCTCTAGCTCCTACCTTGGGAGTCCTGTGTTCCAACTAATAGCTGACTGTGAGCATCCACTTCTGTGTTTACCAGGCACTGGTATAGCCTCCCACAAGACAGCTATATCAGGTCCCTTTCAGCATTATCTTGCGCTTAACTTTTATTATTATTATTATTTTTTAAATTGGCAACTTGAAACAAGACAAGATTATTTGGGAAGAGGACACACTAGTTGAGAAAATGCCTCTATCAGACTGGCCAGTAGGCAAAGCAGTGGGTTGTTTTCTTGGTTGGTGATGGATGTGTGCCCACCCACCCCACTATGGGTAGTGCCGCATGGGCTGGTGGTTCTGAGTTCTGTAGAAAGGCAAGATGAGTGGGCCATGAGGAGTAAGCCATTAAGCAGCACTTCTCCATGACCTCTGCATCAGTTCCCGCCCAGTTTGAGTTCCTGCCCTGACTTCCCTGAATGATGGACTATATCTGGAAGCTAAAATAAACCCCAAGTTGCTCTTGGTCACAGTTTTTATCACAGCAACAGAGAGTAAACTAAGACAACATGCATGGATTCTACGTGACAGAGCAAGAGTTTGTTCTAAGGAGAGGTGCAAAAGAACAGGACGGAGGTACACACTTCGCGCCTGCTGTGTTCTGAGGCTGTCCTTCCATTTACACTTCAGAACCATGTTTGGTGAGATCTCTGAATTAGACAAACCATTCTCTTTAAAAATAAAACAAAATGACACACTCTCTGTTTTACGTTTTCTTCATTAAAACTGTATTTAAATGTTCATGTGTTCTTTACATATAGTATTATATGCGTTAATGAGACTCTTTAGCTCTTAGTAACTCCAATTTATGATGACTTCTAGAGAAGAAAGCAATTTTGAGTCGTTTGCCATACACCAACAACTCGCTCTACCACGGGATGTGTTTATTAATAGACTCAAATAAATGTTGTCCTTTTTATACAATTTTAACAACTAATAGCAAACTTGAACTTATGTTTAGCAATTGGTGATTTAGTATTTTTACTTTGAAACAACTCAGCTATCTCATTTATCATAAAGCCTTTTAGATTTTTAAGTTACAGGAAGAATGCATTTAAAAACACTTTTTATTTAAATTTACTTAATGTATTTATTCTTTATAATTACTTGTAGGCCTCCCAAGATATCCATCATATACAGTCAAGACTTTATTTATTTATTTATTTTTGTCAGTATAAGCCCTTAGAGCTTGCTGTTCTTGAAGCAGAAAACACTAGCTATTCCAGTGTTAAGTACGAAACAGATAAATATGATCCGGATTGACTGCTAGCCTAGGCAGAACAGTTGTTATCAATTAAAACAATTATGAGCATGGTATCAACTTTTGATGACCTATTCAGAACTGTGTCTTCAAGACCTAGGATCCAAGACGCTGAAAGAATGGGGCAAATTATAGTTTAATGCTGTAGAGAAACTTACTTCAATTTCAGTACACTTCTATATATGAATGTAGCAAAGAAAGCAATAATGCAAGGAAGGTTGAGTTCAGAAAAACATGGCCAGAAAAAAAAAAACATGATCAGAAAAACATGTAAATAAGTGCCAGAAAGCACATACTACAATATTAACAGAGCAGCCCGTACCCAGAACTTCCTCAAGACAGACTGATTTAAACATATCTTCCCAGATATAATCTGGGAAAGCAAGGCAGAAGGCTATATCCAGATTCAGAGTACACTGACCAGATTGGATTCTATAGCTATGGTCTCACATTCGACAAGAATGAACATCTCTTATACAGTGAATGTAAATATTTGTCACAGGAGGCACAGAATCATGTTCAAGAACAATCCAGGGGCCAAAATGCACCTGTGGTAAAGGGCCCTCTGACTTTTTCCCTGGAGCTTTTCTCACAGTTCCCCAAGGCATTGTTTATCATGGGTCCCTTCGGTGTTTGGTCTGACAGTAGGCAGGGTGTGGAGTTGGGAATATGTACACTACACATAGCGTATAGGTGCCCATAGAGGCCAGAATAAGGGGTACAATTACCTGGAGTTACAGCCATTGTGAGCTACCAAAGGTGAGAGCTGGGAATAAAACTCAGGTCCTCTGCAAGAGCAGGAGTCACATCTAACTGTCACATCTAACTAACTGTTGAAAAGTCTCTCTAGTTAGCAATTTTTAAAAATTACTTTTCTCTCACCAACAAACTTAAATTATCACATTTTCAAAACTATGCTCACGTAGCTAAGAATGGTAGCTTTGATCCCAAACAGGCAAATCTCTATAAACTCAAGGCCAGCTTGCTCTATACAGGGAGTTTGAGGAACAGCCAGTGGTACCTAGAGAGACCCTGTTAAATATATTTAAATATATCTAAATCATGTGAATTAAAAGTCATTTGTGCTAAATTTACACTTTAGTGGGTGCTGATTTATCTATAAGCTAATTTGGAACTGTACAAATAATATACAATCATAAGCACACAGGCAGATATGACATATGATACGTACCTGTACACATGCATAAGAATAGACAAAGTCCCAAGATTTCATGGCTTCACTTGAAATCATCATTTGCTAATTTTCAGAAAGTTAAACCTGTGGTGATGTTACTGCTTCCTTCAGGGACCTAGGCCTTTAATCTTTAATCGCAAATGTATTCCTTCAAACATAGGACTTTTGGCAAAAGAAAATAATATGTACATCTAAAATATCAGAACTTAATGTAAATATCATTGAGAAGGCTTTAAAAGTCCAATGTGGCAAAAAGATCAAAATCTAGGGCATGTTATACATACTTCAGTGAGTCCACAGACAGAGGAGTGAGCTATAATAGAAAATTCTTTTGCAATTAGACAGTACTGGTATTAAAGGCCTGTACCACCAAGGCATCTCATGCAGTTAATTTTTGTAATGTCAAAGGTTCAATGTCAAAGGTCCTATTTTGGTGCTACTTTGGTAGCACTGGCACAGCTAAGTGACAGAACTCCTATGATCCTGTTGCTGTCTCTGTCCATGGCAAGACAATGTATGGACATTGCCTTTTGCCTGACTGCCCTGGTGCTGGCCCTGCAACACTCCTGGTGGCCCTAGTGGCATGGAACTCTGTCACCTTGCACATCAGATGTGCTGTCTTCTCACTGCAAAACTCAGGGTGGCCGTGGACAGATGACAACGGAAAATGTGATTGCAATCGTGGGTGGGAAGCAGCAAAGTTGCACAGCAGTCACTGGAAGATGCTTACGTCATCTGCCTGAAGCTGGGACAGTCACTGGAAGATGCTCACGTCATCTGCCTGAAGCTGGGACAGTCACTGGAAGATGCTCACGTCATCTGCCTGAAGCTGGGACAGTCACTGGAAGATGCTCACGTCATCTGCCTGAAGCTGGGACAGTCACTGGAAGATGCTCACGTAATCTGCCTGAAGCTGGGACACAATTGAAAAAGCAAGCTGAGTTTACTGCTCCGAGAGTATGAATGCTTCCACTGAATGCTTCTCTGCTGGGAGAAGTAACTGTAGTTAATCAGGTGTTTCCAGAGTATCTGTTATGACTTTGGCTGGATGATCAAGATGATGCCATGAGACCCTTGACTCATTGCTGAAGGGAGCGCGTTACAGAGTAAGTAACTTGCTCCAGTATGCTTGCCTTCAAATAGTGGATAGACAGGCTAAATAATCTTTATCATTCCCCTCTCCCTCTCCCTCTCCCTCTCCCTCTCCCTCTCCCTCTCCCTCTCCCTCTCCCTCTCTCTCTCTCCCTCTTCCTCCCCTTCCCCCTCTCCTCCTCCTCCCCCTGCCTCTACCTCCTAAGTTCTAGGATTAAAGGCTGCTCTCAACACATATAATATTGTAACTTGTCTATGTCTACCACTGGGTTTATGTCAAAAGACTTAACATTCTTCCCATTGAAAATGTCTGGGAGTGGAAGAAGTTGTGTGCTATTCAGTGTGATATGAAAGACTACTGCCTTAAGCTCACAATATGTTGCACTGGCTGCATCTGTATAACCTTACCCCTATATCAATAGGAGTGGACCGAGAAAGTGGCACTGAGTAGACTAGTATTATGGCCTGCAGTCTAGACCAGTGCAATGATCAAACTCAATGCCCTCCCAATGTGGACAAAGTCTGAGTAGAAACAAAAGGAGCAAAGAACCGTAGCTGAGGATAAAGGAAGGGCTAAATGGGTTATGTGATTATCAGAGGAAATGCAACATTCTGTAAATAGCTTGGAAGAAGCTCAGAGGAAGAGGATAATATTATCTCTTAGGACAGTTCTACCAGGATCCCAGAAGGGTGAATCTACACTGTGGACCATGGCCACCCTTGCTCTAGGAGCCCAACCAATGAATGAGAACATGTAAGTGTGAGTGTTCACTCCTTGGAGACATATCCTTTACAGTGTAATTATAGAGTGAGTTCATTAATGATTAAATAGGATTCTAGTATTGGGGCTGCATATCGTTTTGCCATAAGCTATCTATGTACAAAAATAATGAAGGGGTGGCTCCTTTTAGTCAATTTTTTATTGGTTATTGTTCTCTCTCTCTCTCTCTCTCCCCCTCTCCCTCTGTTTCTATGTGTGTGTGTGTGTGTGTGTGTGTGTGTGTGCGTGCGTGTGTGTGTGTGTGTGTGTGTGTGTGTGTGTGTGAGATGGGGAAGGGACATGTGTTACCCTGCATCTGTGGAGGTTGAAAGACAATTGTGTGGCGTAGATTCTCTCTGTCTACTGTCCCTTCATCCTGTCCTTCTCTTCCTTGGGAATTTATCAAAAGAGTAGTTTCCTGGTCTTCTCCAGATGTGGGTTGCCTACAGCCTTTGGTATGGGCTGTTTTTCTATCTGCAAAGGTCTTTGATCATCTTCTGGTTGATTTTTTTTTTCTGACTTTCAACTCCTAATTCTTTCACTTTTTAGTTATTATATTTTCATCATTTAATATATAGTAATGGTACATGATTGCATGGTGTATGTAACATGATCAAATTGGGATAGTTATTTTATCCACCAATATTTATTATTTCTTTGTGGTACATGCATTCAGACTTTCTAACTACTTTGTAATGTATGTGTTACTGTTAGCACAGTTACCATACTGGGCTATGGAACACTGGGGCACATGTCTCCCATCTGACTATAATATTGTAGCCATTGCTCAACCTCTCTGTTATCCCCTCTGCATAGTACTCTCAACCTCTACCAGCCATTATTCTGCTTTGTATTTCAATGATGCCAGCATCTTTAGCTCTACTCACACCCCTGGGAGACCAGCTCTCTCCAGTAGTATTTGGGTATGGAGAGCTGTGGTGCAGAGTCAGCTCTGGGGACAGATGGAAAACAGAAGGATCACTTTAAATTATTTTAGCTTAAGTTTTCTGACTCAAACCTCTGCAAAGACAATGGGCTGATGTGAGAAGAAACATTATCAGGTTTTCTTCTATGTTGGGGGATAAAGTATTTCCTCTTTTGATATTAGTGTTACAAATAGGGGTTTCAAACCACTATAGTCAGGTTTTAGGAATTTCTTCCAGCTTTAAGTTTGTAACCGTTTGTTTTTAAAGATTTATTTATTGTATGCATATGTGTACACTGTAGCTTTCTTCAGACATACTAGAAGAGGGCATCACATCCCATTACAGACAGTTGTGAGCCACCATGTGGTTGCTGGGAATTGAACTCAGGACCTCTGGCAGAGCAGTCAGTGCTCTTAACCACTGAACCATCTCTCCAGTCCTTGTAACACTGTTTTATTAATGAGAGGCTTTTAAATTCTGTCTTTCTATAGCTTTTGTGCTGTCATGTGATTATCTTTTATTGTATTAACATATTACATGAGTTTATTTTTAAGAAGTTGTGACCTTTGATGTTGTGAATGGGATGATGTATGAGTGTGGGCACATGTATGCTGTGGCAAGCCTGTGGTGGTCAGAGGACAACTTATAGGAGTTGGTTCTCTCCATCTACCATGTGGGTCTCAGGGATCACACTGAGGTCTTCAGGCTTGGTGGCAAGCACCCTTATCTACTGAGCAATTTTGCTGCTCCACAAATTGATTTTCGGATGTTAAATAATGCTTGCTTTGGGGATGATAAGCCCATTTGCTCTGGAAGAATGATTGTTCTATAAACACTTGCTAGGATTCATCAGTGAAGCCCTCTGGGCTTGGTTTCTGCCTTTGGAATGGAGTTTATTTTATTTAGTTCTGAGTTTCTGTGTTGTTAATGCATGCTCTACAGCTGAGCTATACCCCCAGCTATAGAACTAAAATTCAGGTTTTGTTTTTATACATTTGGCTTTTTAATTGAACATGTCTACAAAAGAGGTTTAGTCAAAAAGACCAAAGCCCATATCATCAGATTCCCCCCAGATTCTCTCTTATGTTGCTTCTACTTTCTTTTCCTCCCCTGGGTGGCAGCAGCGGTAGAGGGTGCTGGACTGTCTGCTGGCACAGGTTCAGCACTTGAACTGGACAACCAGCTCCTGAATTGCAGATTCCCAATGTTGATGTTGGCCAGGGCCTTGGCCAATCTTTCAGGCCATAAAAGTTGAACATTAAGCTGAGCTGCTTTAGAGAGGACATTGATTCTACCCTCCGTGACTGGTCCTTCACTGTTGTAGAGGGTGAGGTGGAGTAGAAGCAGGCAAACTCAGAGCCCTAGACTGAGTGCTCATCCCCAGGTGAAGGGAGAACCTCCCTGCAATGTGACCTTAGCTCTCTGCGAAGGGCGGAACACTTTGTCTGCATCCGAGAAAAAGAATTTACTGTTATCAATTCTACCTGCTTATTGGTATTTACTTTATTTTGATTATTTATTTCTTTTTGAGACAGGTTCAACAATTTGCGTTCTTCTAGGAATTTACCCACTTGCTTACATAGAGGTGATGGTAATTTACCCTGGCTAATTTCTGATTTTTATAGTCTTTCCCGAATGAACTTGTTTCGAGACAGTGGATTTGCTTGAATTTCCTGCTGTTTTCTGTTCTACTTTAATGTTGATCCTGTCAAATCTTCCCTCTACCTACACTAGATCTGGTCCATGCTACTTTTCCCAGCTTGAACATGGGAGCAGAGGTGGTAGTTTTCTTCTTCTTCTTTAGTGTGGCTGTTTAAATCTACAAACCTGCCTCTTTATCATGCTTTCCTTGATCCACCCATAGCACATTCTTTTCTAATTATAATTCTCTTACCAAAGAGGCAATATTTTGCTCACATTATTGAACAATGAATGTTAAATTTGTCCACTGAGGAACTTTATCTGAATAAGATTAAGCATGAATTTCTCTTTTTAAAAAACTTTTCATTAAGTTTTATGTCATGCACCCCAGTCTCATTCATCTCACCGTCCTCTCTTATCTACCCTCTGACCTTGCAACCTGCCCCCCAAAACACACACAGCATAGAAAATATCTTGTTGTAGCTGTAGTGTGTCACAGTATGTTCCATACCAGAGTATAGCCCTCTGTCTTGCAAATGTTCATTGTAATAGGTCATTGGTTTGGTTAGAGGTCTCTGGCTTCTGTGGCACCATCAATATTTGGATCCTGACTGGGACCCCTTTAGATTACATTGTTGTTGCCCTGTGTCATGGAGGTCCTGCAGTTTTGGATTGTCAGGACTGGTCCTTTCATGCACCCCAGCAGTTCACAGATGATATAGGTTTGGGGACGGGTCTGGGTGGCAGCTGAGCTGGTAGGCCCTCTGGCTCTCCCTAATCCCTACCACCAGGCCAGCTTTCCAGCACTTACAGCATGCATGCTTCTTTAACCCCAGTGTGTGGATAGTGTTATATGTCTTTGCAAGTTGTTTAAATTGTTTCTTTTCCTACTGAATTCTGTCATATGTACCCTAATAATTGACCTATAAAACTTATACAGCTATAACTTATTATTTCATTGTTGAATATTTGGGCTTTCTAATTAAGGGCTAATGTAAATAATGTGGCTGTACATCCTTCTACACTTGTTTTGAAGAACATATGCATACCCTTGTCTAGTTTTGAGACTAGAATAACATTGGGAGACATGGCCCGTGTGTACTTTCTGGTTCTCCAGACAAAGCCACAGTGTTTTTCAGTGTGAAAGAATAACATTGCATGCCTGTAGTAACTTACCAGAGTTTCCATTGTCACCCCACCCCCCTACCCCTTGCAACAACACTTGGTATTTTTAGTTATTTAATTTTTTTTCTTTGGTTTTTTTGAGACAGGGTTTCTCTGTGTAGCCCTGGCTGTCTGGGGACTCACTCTGTAGACCAGGCTGGCCTTGAACTCAGAAATCGACTGCCTCTGCCTCCCAAGTGCTGGGATTAAAGTCATGTGCCACCACGCCCAGCTGGTTATTTAAATTTAGTTAATCTAGTGGCTGCAGGCATATCTTGTTATGGTTTTATTTTTCATTTTCACAATCACTAGAGATACTTGACTCCCTTTAAAAATGTATTGATAATTTTAATATTCTCTTGTGTGAATTACCTGTCTAAACCTTTTTAGCCTATTTCCCTTTTAACCATAAATTTGCAGAAATTTTTATATACTCTGCAGAAAATTATTTTGTAATTTGCCCAAGCAAATGGGTCTTTACTTTTTATTCTTTTATGGTGTTTTGGAATGAATATGTTATCTTAATACAACTTAGATATTGATAATTTTCTTTTGGAGTAGTTTTGTGGTGGTTGTTGTTGTTGGTGGTGGTGGTGGTGGTGATGTGTGTGTGTGTGTGTGTGTGTGTGTGTGTGTGTGTTATAATCTGTCTTACCTAATTTACCAAATCTTTGAGAAGGGCTTTTTTTTTCTTTTAACATAATATTTTTATTGATTCTTTGGAGTTTCACATCATGCGCCATCACACTCCCCGGTCCTTCCGTGTCTGCCCACCAACCCTAGTGACCTCCCCCTGCTAAAAAATTAAAAATAAAAACCAGAAAAAGAAACAAAACAACTCCACTTTGTGTTCTGTATGTACTCGCTGGAGCGTAGTCAAACTCTCGGTGGCCTGCCCCTTAAAAAGAACGGAGTTCTTCCCCTTCCACACCCCTAGCAGAAGCCATCAATTATGGAGAGCTACACTTCATCATCCTTATCATGCTTCTTAAGAGTTTTCTTTGATGGCTTCCTGTTTAGGCTGTTGCTTTGTGTATGGGGGGGGGGGTAGGAACTGTCACAGAAGCCTTCCATGTCCCTCTTTCTTGACTATGTGTTTGCAGTCATCAATACCATTCCAAAAGTAGCTCTTTACAACCAGTGGGAACACAGCCATGTGGTTTCTGGTGACAGCATAGGCCACAAACACAGCCCCCTCCCCCAGCTGAAGTTAGACCACAATGACAGTACAGACCACTCACATCGATATGGCCCCCAGTGGCAGCAATGCCTGGGAACACCAACATGCCTTCAGGCTGCAGCACAGACCACAGGTATCAGCATGGCCACAGACAAGGCCACAGACAGGGCCACAGACAGGAACATAGACTCTGGCTGCAGAAAGACTCTAGACACAGACACAGCCCTTAGCAGCATGGACCTAGACATTACCAGAGCAAGCAGGACATTTCATAGCATACTTTTATTGTCTCCTTAATGGCTGTGAGGTCTAGTGTTGTCCTTTTCATTGCTGATGTTAGTGCAAATGGTCCTTGGCTTAAGATGAGACAGTTTATGATTTTTTTTTACACTTTTTAGTGGTACAGAAATAGTATACATTCTATAGAAACTCTACTTTAAATTTTTATATTTTCCTAGGATAGCAGTTCACTGTGATACTCTTCTATGGCTGTACAGTGGCCTCAGCTCCTAATCAGCCATATAATCACCAGGGTGAACAACTGATATTCTAACAGGAATGTCTAATCCCGTGTGTGTGTGTGTGTGTGTGTGTGTGTGTGTGTGTGGTGTGAGTGTATGCTGTAGTAGATCTATATATAGTATGTTGAAACAAATTACAATTAACTATGTATAGACTTTTTTTTAAACCATTAGCCTTTTGCTACAAATTTTAAGCTAGCTTTTGTTACAGATTATATATATATTTTAATCATACCCAATGAACTTGCAAATCCTGAGATAAAGAGTTTACACAATAGTCTTGACAGGTTTTTTGCTGAGAGCTGAGAGCAAAGCAATCCTGGAAATAAAAGAGTTTTCAAGAGTAGGAAGAAGGAAAAAGCTTAGCAATAAAAGACTTTTGAGAGTGTGGAGCAGGGGAAGCTCAGGTATGAAGGATTTGGGTGAAGGATTTGGGTGAAGGATTTGGGGAGTCATTTGTTTGTACAGTGGCAGGAGTTGTTACAGTCTGTAAGAATTTGAAAATAGAGTGTGTCATGTTTTGGCCATTGAGCTGTACTGAAACCAAGTCATTTGCAGGACAGCAAAGCTTTGATGAAATCTCTGAGTTAGAGGAAGAAAAGAGTTTAGAGAAGGAAGGAAAGGGTCACAGACCGAGAACTCCACCCAAGGGAGGATTCTAATCTTGTAGAGACTCATAAGGGAGCCCTGGAAGGTTACAAGGCTCCAGTGAACCAATGGGAGAGACAAAGGCAGGGCAGGCAGCTCCTAGGTGCAGGTAAGAAAGCTCTAGGAGGGAGCTGAGAACTGTGGGGACAGAGAAAATGGGGGGAGGAAGAAGGAAAGCCTCCTGGTGACAAGAATTACAATGTGGGCCAATGAAGAAGTTAAGTTTTTAAAGATGGAGTCACAGATGCTACTGTTAGTTAGCTATGAGAACCTGAACTTTTAAACTTTTGTACTCTTGGCTAAGGCTCTTAGCCTCATACCTGGAACACCCTGATAAGAGAAATATCATCCTGATAGAAGAAATATTTCTTGTGGTTATTCCAAGATGCTTACATAAGGGGTTCAACTATGGGTCAAGCTGTACTCTTCACCGCCCTCCCTCAGCCTATATAAACTCTGTACAATCGTTGGTCGGGGTCGACACTCCTATGAGTCTCGACCCAGCATGCTGATCAGTG
>LR751507.1:19142-36065 GCA_902729485.2 Mus minutoides
CCATCCCTAAATGGATTGAGAGACCTGTCAGAGAAAAACGTCCCAAATAGTCAAGGTGAGGTGTCTTTCCATGTGATGGGAACCCAGGAGGCAAGAGGACCTTCCCAGCACACTGGTGTACTTTTATTAAGCTCCAGGGAGCCAACAGAGACAAAGCAGGCAGCTTTCCTCATCAGACAAAGAGAGAGCAGGTGGAGGGAGGAGAAGAGCCTTTCCATGTGATGGGTGCTCAGGATAGCACAGCAGGCTCAAGGAGCCACAGAGACTGAGATGCCCAGAATCGCAGGGAAAGAAGCATACCAGATAAAGAGGCGGACTCTAGAACGTGGAGTCTGCTATGCTGGGTGGCAGAAATCAGCAGACACAAGCAAACCAGTAGCATGGTTTCATTAGGAGAGGCCAGGCCCCCTTGTGTAAGCTGCCTGCGGCCTACCTAACTGGGTTCCTGAGCTTTATGGGAGTAAACGGCAGCGAGAGAAATAATGGAGGCCAAGTCAAAGTTCTCTGTTCAAGGCCCCAAAGTTTACTGAGAGTCTGTGCTTATCAAAAAGGGGAGGCCCATCCCCTGCCAGTCCGTTCTTCGTGCCTGGAGCCAGCCCATAGTCGATCTGTAAGGTGTGTCTCTGGAATGTCTCAAGGACTCTGCTTCCTCTCAGGAGGTAGCAGAGTCTTGGAGAAGAGCAGTAGTTGACATAACCTTTAGAGCCATCTAGGTCAGAAGGCTCCACTCTAGGCAATCTCATTCTTAGTGGCTGCAAGATCAAGGTCTGGGTCTTTCTGGGTCGTCTATTTCCAGGCTGAGGGAGGCTACACCCTTGGATAGAAACCCATTTACACATCAGCTGGTGGTTTCAGTACCAGACGAATAAACTGAGAACGTGACCATTTCAAGGTACTGTTGAGGGGAAGGGGTTTTTGTTTGTTTGATTGGTTGGTTGGTTGGTCGGTTGGATTTTTTTGTCTGTTTGTTTTTGTTTTGTTTTGTTTTGTTTTTAGTGTAAATATGAGGGAAAGTGCAGCCAGAGGCACCTGGAAGAGTCCAGGGCAGAGAAAGAAAGTAGTTTACTGAACACTGCCTGGGGATTGGACCAGTCCATGAGAGGAAGGAATGGCAGAGGGCAAGAGAAGAAGTCAAAGAGAGTGCAGGCAAAGGAGACCAAGAGATAGGAGCAAGAGAGAGGGGACCAAGAGAGAGCACAAGGGAAATAGTAAGACTCCAAGACAGTGAGAAGCTAGGGAGGGATGGCCACGAGTCTGAGAAGTTTAGAGGATGTATGTGTATGTGTATGTGTATGTGTTGGTGCACTTAGGATAGAGAAGCACGAGAGTCAGAAGTTCAAGGCTGTCACCACCTACGTAAGGATGTTGAGACCAGAATGGGCTCCATGGGACGCTACCTCAGAAAGAAGCTTGTGCACTGCAACACCCATACGTTATTTTACCTCTTAGTGCTAGAATGGGCTGCAGTCAATTGCAATTGCTTTCCTCACTGGGTGACACAGCTGCGCTCCAACACAGAATGTGGGGTTTGTGATTCATTCACCCCAAGATCCGTTCTCCTGTGCATCTGAAGGTGGTTTTCCTGTGCACCTTGAATCACTCTATAGGCCTGGTGCCTGTACTTGTTTTTAACTCTGTGCTAGCTCTTTACACTATAAAAAAAAATCAGTAAAAGGATTCATAAGGTTGAGGCTGGATTCCTTCCAATCGAATTCACTTACACCATGTCTCTGAAATAATGCCACGTCTGCTGTGAACAGAATTGGGAAGAGTTTAGGCAGATGTGACAGCGGGGACTCTACTGTGGGACTTGTCCTAGAGCTGTGCCCTCCTGTTTAGAACAGGAAGTAGCTTCTTCACCCTGCCACCACCACCCCCGGCCCCCTCCCCTGTACCCCCTCCCCTGTACCCCCTCCCCCATTTGATTCTTTTTATCTTCTGGTTTAAGACATTTACAGACTGAAAGTGAAATCATCCCAGTACACTTGAGCTCATTTTCTAAAGACCACATGAGAAGAGGAGATAATTTGGGGCCACTTTAAGTCTGGAGTAAAAGATACAAAGAAGCCCACACAGACCCAGGTTTTTGCATCCCAGATATGCAAAACATAAAAAGGTTCATTTTGAAAAGTCTCTGAGTGCAACTTTGATGTTGTTGGGATTCCGAGATAGCCTGTGGAGGCACTGGGTGGAAGCTGGATGGTGTTCCGATGATACCTCCCTGCAGCTGAGGTTTTCTGTAAATCGCTCAAGCTTAGTTAGTGCCTGAGAGAGTTCTGGTGTTGAATAGCTAACTGATGAGCACAGCTTGGGAAGGCAGTCGGCTAAGTGGTTGGAGAAGAAAAACAAACTAAAGATAGCAGGGCTCTGAAAGTGAACCCATGTAGGGCGAGCAGGTGGTGTACCAGGTGCTGGTTTTGGTACTCTGAGTGCTGGAGGTCAGACCGAGTAGTCACGGATGGATCCAGAAAGCTTGGCCAAGCAGGGGCGAGTTCTAGGTAACCCTGCAGGCTGATGGTGATCCTGCAGGA
Organism: Mus minutoides; assembly: GCA_902729485.2. NCBI lineage: Eukaryota > Metazoa > Chordata > Mammalia > Rodentia > Muridae > Mus > Mus minutoides. Next base: position 21,674 of record LR751507.1, read on the forward strand.
CTTGAACTCCCTCTGAGGCTGAGTGATGTCTATGTGTAAAAGGGAAGCCAGAGAAAAGTGAACTGAAGAGCCAGGCTTTTAAAAGAGGTGGGGGTGGGGGAGAGGAAACTATCTACGGAAATAGTGAATTTGGTAAACATCTCACTCTCCAGGCAGTCTAACGCCATCCTTGCCATCCTCGCCTTCCTGGTGTGAATCACAGAACTAGAAAGAACACCAGCAGCTGCTTTGGAATACCCTGGAGCTGGCAGATGATGGACAGGCAAGTGAGAAAGGGCTCAGTTCTGTATGAGAGCAGAACGCACATTTGCATGGATTTAAAAAGGTGGGGAGAAAGGGCACTCACTATTGGGGGGCCGCTGAGCCTGGGTTGTGAGAGATGCTTCAGATATTTTCAGCTGTCTTTTCAGACTGTATTCTTTCAAACCCAACCGGGTGCATGCTCCTCAGGTAACGCCTGTCTTTCCCTAGCAGGAAACAGACAGCTGAGACCCTGCTGTCTCTGTCTCCTGCCGAAGTTGCCAACCTCGAGGAAGGGATCAATTTTTTTCGAAATAAGACTACTGGGAAAGGGTACATTTTATACAAGGAGAAGGTCCATCTAAAGGCATGCAGGAACCTGTGCAAGCACCAGGGCGGCCTGTTCATGAAAGACATCGAGGACTTAGATGGAAGGTACCGTGGCTCCTTTGCTCTCTTGCCAGTGACCCTGTTTGCACTTAGAGTTGACAGGAAGGGTGCCCACCCAGGACATTTTAAATGACCCAGTCAGCAAATTGCTAGTAAGGTTTCCTCTTGTTTCATTGGAATAGTCTCCTGACTTCAAAATTATGTTTCGCTTAGATTTGCTTTCTCTTCTCTCTTTCTAAGAACTCTAAGTTAGCTTGGTGGGCCTAGCTATTGGGGTGTTTGGGTTGTAGGAGTAGGAGCACACATATGAAGTATTGCATTCATCGAAGATTCAATGCAATTCTAGAAGTCCTTCTTCCAGGACACACGTGTACACTAGCACACACTCACACGCTTATACAGATACTTTTATACACATATACACTTATACACACTCTCACACACACATACACACACTCTCACATACACACACTCTCACATACACACACTCTCACATACACACACTCTCACATACACACACATATACTCACATATACACACATATACACACTCTCATATATACACACACAGTCACACACACACACACATCAGTGAGAGAAAAACATACAGATAGACAGAGAGTGCTTTCTAAACCTTCCTAAAACACCAGTAGATTTTTTTTGTTGTTGTTTTTCTGTCAGCCTAGCTACACGTAGAAAAGAGACAAGAGTCCCAGCTGTCTCCCCTACACAATGGTGGGGTTCTGATTATTTTTTTCTAAGAGCCTATGCCTTTGCCAGCCTTCATCCCAATAGAGTCCTCTGGGCAGCAGCAATGTTAGGACAGAGTTGTTTGGCTTTGGGGAACTATCTGGCACAACTCAAAAGAATTCTTGAGCATCTGCTGTGTCAGCACTAGTCACCTCATGAATACTGGACCCTACCATCGAGGACTTAGATGGAAGGTACCGTGGCTCCTTTGCTCTCTTGCCAGTGACCCTGTTTGCAGTTAGAGTCGACAGGAAGGGTACCCACCCGGGACATTTTAAATGACCCAGTCAGCAAATTGCTTCTAGTAAGGTTTCCTCTTGTTTCATTGGAATAGTCTCCTGACTTCAAAATTATGTTTCGCTTAGATTTGCTTTCTCTTCTCTCTTTCTAAGAACTCTAAGTTAGCTTGGTGGGCCTAGCTATTGGGGTGTTTGGGTTGTAGGAGTAGGAGCACACATATGAAGTATTGCATTCATCGAAGATTCAATGCAATTCTAAGCTTGTCCTGGTCTACTTGAGTTGAGTCCTTAGGTGTTGGGCCTTGTCATTCCTTTGTGTGATCAATCTTACCTGTGGCCTTGTGTGGATAGTTCAGTGACAGAGGGAGCTGAGGATCTCTCTCCTACTATCATTATGCAGAGGACAATCCCAAAATCTAGAACATACTCACAACTATCCATAGACTTGTTTGATTACAGATACAGTTCCACATTCTAGTTGACTTTCCAGTGTGACTCTCTGTTACACCTATAGCCAGAAACTTTAGATAATAGTTTGTCGCAACCCATGTCTCTGACCAGCAGAGACAATGGAAGAACGACACAGATGCCCAGGCAGGTCTCATGCAGCTGCATCTTCCTTTATTCTGCTTCTTCATTCATCATCCTCATCCTCCTCTCCCTGGGACTGCCCACAATTTATCCTCTTCCATTCATTCATGTCACCTCACACCACCCAATCATAGACGCACATGCCCAAGGCAGCGTGCAGGATAGGCTGATAGAATGGTATTGCAGGCATTATGCCATCTCTCCGGCGAGTTACATGTGCTGCTTTTATTGTGCATGACTGAGACTGGGGATAAACAAGCGAAGGACGCAGGGCTTGGCATAGAGCCAGGGCGCCATCTTGGCTCATGCGGCCACGCCTGCTTCCCACATCTCCCCCTTTTCTTTTAAATAAAAATTCAGGGCCGCATCTGTCTTAGGTTGTCCCAATTGGAATACCCTTCTTACCTCTGTGACCGCATCTGTCTTAGGTTGTCCTGACAAGAGGTTCCCCCTTACCCGTCATCAAGGCCCATGCAGCTTTTATGGCACAGGCCTCTTCTCTTAGGTTGGTGGGACCCTTGCAGAATCTTACCCATCACTTATTAATAGTCCAGCATAGGTTAGTAGGGTTTCCATCAGAATCTTACCCATCTCTGATTAACGGTCCAAGCATACTGAGCCAAATCTGAGGTGAGCCTCCAGTCTCTATAGCTGCCATCACTTGTATCAGCTCACTTTGGTCTGCCTTAGCTTGCCTTCGCATGCACATGATCCACCAAATCATTCTTCCACACACACCAATCAAAAGGAATGCCCAGCATACCACCCCAGTTCTTAAGTATGTTGGAGGTTTCACGAGCCATCTCTGACCACTGCTGTGCTATGGCAATGTCGACTTGGGTATTATTCACAGTGGTGATTCCTCAGCAGCATTTTTCCAAGATCGAGAGACAAATTGGCTGTGTATGAGAGATTATGAGACTGCACAGAAGTTATACAAACCCCAAACATATGACTTAAAGGGGTCTAGGGTAACCAATTCATAAGGATTCTGATAAGTCCCAAAAAGCTATCATAGATATTTCAAGAGAAAAGGTAACACTATAATCATTATTAGTCCACACCACCTGGCTATCTTAACATTCTGTCCAGGTAGGTGAGCGGCCATTCTCTTTCAGCTCTGCATTGAGCTGTCCACCTAGGTTGAGGTGCTGATTTATTTGTGGGATGCCCATATTTGGAATAAGCCACAGGACTCCATCCATATACCAAAGTTACACTACCAATCTGATATGTTGACTAAACAATTGTTTGCATCCCACATGGGCTCTTTTTATAGAAGAACAAAGGCTACCCTTCAAAGACACATTAAACAAAACAATCCTTTTCTATGACTGTGGATGGCAATTGCAAAGATTTTAAAACTGTAGCATCCACATTAAAGGGTACTAGAAGTGGGAGAGCCTCAACAACACCCCACAAATCCACTTCTTAGGAGCTAATCATCATTGGAAGTATACCTATCACCATCATCAGTAGATGAGTTATCCTTTCCATCTTGTTGGCATGGTGTTCTCCACTGTCAAACTAATTGTTCGGGCACCCAGATGGGATTTTATTGATCCTGTGGAAAGATACACACTACTCCCCATGTCCAGACCAATACATGATCTGGGCCCTTCCATTGACTCATAAGGATATCTTTCTACAACACAGAGATAGCCCTCTGGGCACATGGCAAACAGTACCTATCTGCAGCACTACAGTATTGCAAATCCAGTTTTTAAGAATTAAGTATAAATAATACTAGATTTAAATTATCTTTAGGGGACTGGAATTGTGCCCCTATTCCCCCTTTTTGTTTAATTAAGGCTTGTTTAAGGCTAGCATTGGCATATTCTACTATGCCTTGGCCCTAAGGATTATAAGGCAATCCATGACGTACAATATACCCATAGCCTGACAAAAATTCATAAATTTTTTGGATGTATACGCAGGGCCATTATCTGTTTTATATTGCTTTGGAAGGCCCCAGGCTACAAAAGCCTAGAGGCAATGAGCAATAACATGTTGTGCTTTTTCCCCGCATGTGCCCATGCGAAAATTACTCCAGAACAGATATCAATGGAAACATGTACATACTTTAAAGTTCCAAACTCAGGGACATGTGTCACATCCATCTGCCAAATCATCAAGGGTTTTAACCCTCGAGGATTAACTCCAATACTCTGTTGTGGCAACAATGAAACACAATGGCCACATTGGAGGACAATTTCTTGGGCCTGTTCTCTTGTAATTCCAAACTTATGCCAGAGAATCATGGTATTAACATGGAATTTATTATGAAAATTCTGGGCAAGTTGCACTGGTGAACTTGTTAGAAATGCAAATACAGTCTGGGTAAATTTATCTGCAACAGCATTGCCCTCTGTCAATGGACCTGGAAGTCCTGTATGAGCTCTGATATGAACAATACTAAAAGGGTTCTTATGGTCCCATATGCACTTTTGTATTGCAGTTAATAGCTCAAAAACAGCAGATGTCTTTTTTTTATCAATCCCACATTTTCCAATCGCTGTACAGCTAGAACCACATACTGACTGTCTGATATTAAATTAAAAGGTTCTTCTATTTCTAGAAACACTTGCAAGAATGCATTCAGCTCAGCTGCTTGTGCTGATGCATGTAGAAAAAAGATAAATTTTAGGGGAAAAACCTTCCCTGTATATCACCCCAGTGCCTCCTTTAGATCGTCTGTAAATACATTAACGGCACCTGCAATTGGCTGCAGCCTTGTGATCTTAGGGAAAAAAAAAATCACAGGATTTCTTAAAACAAACTGAATCCACAGACTAGAGGGGTAATGATTATCAAAATCACCTGTCATATTTGTACACACTACCGCCCATTCATCATTAGTAGCAGCTAATACTTCTATGGGGGGGGGTGTATAAGAGGTAATTATGGCTTCTGGTTGTTTACCAAAAGCTCCTACACTTATTTTCAGAGCCCTTGCTGTAATAACTTGTACACCCATAGCTGGTGTTGATATGAGTCTGGTGGTGGCACAGATGTCCAATCTTGCCCTTCCTGCACTTCTTCTGGGGTTACCCTTAGATGGGGACTTTGAGGGATCTGCTGCATTATGGGCCACTGAGTGGGTGTCTGCACTGCTCCATATATTTGAGGGCCCTAGTGCAGAGGGCCCCGTGGCCCGTTTTTTGACCTCGCACCTGGTTGTACTGGTACAAGAGGGTGGCCATCCACATCCCATTTAGACTGGCATTCTCCAACCCAATGATTTCCTTTTCTGCATCTCAGGAAAATCTTAGGTTGCCTAGCCAGAGGGGCCACAGCAACACAGGAGCGATTAGGACAATCCTTTCTAATATGCCCAGGTTGGCCACTAATACCCTTCGAGACAGTTCTGTTCCTCTGTCCTTTCTGTCCTGCTAAGATAGCTTCAGCAAGTCCTTCATTAGCCAATGGTGTGTCTACAATATCTCTGCATACCTTCAGCCAGACATCTACCGACTTGTTCTTATAAGGTCGGATGGCATCCCTATAATGCTTATTGGCCTGTTCATAAGTTAATTGATTAATAAGAGGCATGACTTGATCCACATCAGGAAACACTCTACCTGCGGTTTCAACCATTCTGGCAAGGTAATCAGAAAAATGCTCCTTTTCCCCTTGAAGTACCTTAGAAAGGCTCGCTCCTAAGTCTCCCATTCCAGAAGGCATTTTCCAGGCCTTTATAGCACAGGCATTAATCTTTTCATATACTTGGGTGGGATAGCCTATCTGGTTATTTGTGAAATTTCCCTGTCCCATAAGCATATCTATGTTCCAGGCCGGCTGGCCATTGGTAGCATTAGCGGCAGCCTGCTCAAGGGCATATTCTAGATATGCTGCTTTCCAATTCAAGTAGGTTCCTCCCGTCAGGACTGCCTTACTGAGATTCATCCAATCAAAAGGAGTCATACAATGCCTCTGTAATGCCTCTACTTGGCTAACAGTAAATGAGGCTTGCACCCCATATGTTGATACTGACTCCTTGAGCCTCTGGATAACCTTCCAATTCAGGGGTTCATGATATCTCTGACCCTGCAGGTCCTGAAACACAGGGAAAGCGCCTACCTTAGAAGGGATTTTACGCCATACAGACGCATGCCTACTGCACCATCCCTCGCCACCCTCTTCCCCGTAGTAAGGGGGTAGCAAAGTTAATGGCAGAGCAGATGGTTCTGGAGGCCTGTACTTTCTTACTGATACTCTAGAAATTAGCTCCTCTTCACTGTCGGAGGAACTTAGAGTCTCATCTCTCAATTTCCCTCTTCTTAGACTCTTTTCCTCTCCATTTGCCACTCTGTCCACTTTGCTGCGATATGATCTCCTTCACTTCCTCTAAAACCTCCATGCCCTGCTCTATCTCATCCTTGTACATTCCACTCTTGTCTGTGAGACCAGATCTAACTAAGTTCCAGATTGCCAGGGTACCAGGAGGTAATGGCGAAGTAGAATCCGCAGCCTGCAAGTCTCGACCTAGCCTTTCCCAGCACTGTAGATTAATAAGCCCTTCTTCCAAAAACAAAAGGACTTCTTCCACTGGCTCCAGGAATCTATTGAGGGTTTTGCTTTTTAGCTTCACTCCACTTTTTTTGAGTAGTTGCATCAGAGCACATTTTACTTTTGTTTTTGATACAGTGGACCCCATCTTGGGTACTTCCCTTTCCAATCTACTTTGTCCCTTACCTATTTTTCCTTTTTTTCCTTTTTTTTTTTCTTTTTTGCCTAACTTTAACTCCGTCCCTTTTCCGGCAACTTAACTCCATCCCTTTTACCGGGAACCTTAATCTGCCTTGTCCCTTACTGGGAGCCTTAACTTTGATTAGTTTATTAAAAAAATACGCCCCCCCCCCCTTACTGAGGACCTTTTTGCTGCTTCTTGCGTCCCCGTACTTCTGACGGCAAGAACTCCTGCTTCCACTTCTCCGGCTGCTCTCAGCCTGGCTACAGCTCGTGCCACCGCTTTCTGCCATCAGTGGCTGCAGCTCTCAGTGTCCTCCCTTCAGACCTGTGGCACCCGCTCTCTCTCTCTCACTTCTTGGGGCTGATCTCTTTCCCGTTCGCGTTCTCGTTGTCTGTTTTCTTCGCAAAAGGTTCTCGAGTTTCGTCACCAAATGTCGCAGCCCACATCTCTGACCAGCAGAGACAATGGAAGAACGACACAGATGCCTGGGCAGGTCTCACGCAGCTACAGCTTCCTTTATTCTGCTTCTTCATCCATCATCCTCATCCTCCTCCCCCTGGGACTGCCCACAATTTATCCTCTTCCATTCATTCATGCCACCTCACACCACCCAATCATAGATGCACACTCCCAAAGCAGCATGCAGGATAGTCTGATAGAATGGTATCACGAGGCATTATGTCATCTCTCCGGCGAGTTTCATGAGCTGCTTTTATTGCGCATGACTGAGACTGGGATAATCAAGCGAAGGACGCCATCTTGGCTCATGTGGCCGCTCCTGCTTCCCACAATAGTCAATTTGAGTTGTTGGCATCTTCCTAGGGAATAGGGCAGGGGGCCTCACCTCCTTCATCTCTGATACATTCTTGCTGGACTCAGGGTAGATAGAGATTTTGTTCTCCTGCTGATTATCTTTGGGAGACATTGAATTTCCTGTCTTTCCATATGTAGCTAACCACTGAGGGAAACATTAAAGCGAAGTGGGCTCTCTCCTCCTTGCCTGCCTGCCTGCCTGCCTGCCTGCCTGCCTGCCTGCCTGCCTGCCTGCCTGCCTGCCTACTCACCAGCTCTGGAGTAATCTTGAACAAGTTCATCATCTTTCTCAGCCTCAGTCTGCTCACTTGGAAAATGAATAGATCACCTACTTTGTTCAGGATTCCGAGAGAGTAAAACATTTGCTGTTGAAGCAGGGGAGCCACGTTCAGATTCAGAGCATTAATGTAAAAGGCCAGGCACTGTGGTGTGCGCCTGCAATGCTAACCTCTGGAGAGGCAGACACGGGAGGATCCCCAGGCTGCCTGGCCAGCCAGTCTAGCTTAATATCAGTGAGCTTCAGGTTCAGAGAGAGATACTGTCTCTCAGAGCAAATGGAAGAAATGAAGGAGTAACTGCTGATGACAGATATGTTAGAATAAAGGAGATGGTGCTAGTTGCTCTTCTAGTTCTAATTGTGTCATGGATGTTTTGGCTTGGAGAGTAGATAACTGCATATAGTATATTCAGTACTGAAAGTGTCAAATTTAAAGGGATGCTTCATGTTCCATTCTGAATGTCAGTTCTAACTATATATACATTTATTAAGTTGGACAAACTTTGGGTCTAGATAATTTTGATGTATGGTGTTTTCTATTTATTTGCAAGCTGCTTTTAAAAAAATAATAATAAGGATTATTGAAAATAAATTAAAAAAAATAAATGGAAAAGAAATTGAGAAAGACTCCCAGTAGCGACTTTTCTCTCACACATGCATATACACATTCTCACACACACAAAGAAGGCCCACTCACTCAAAACCTACCAAAAAGTGTTTAAAAGAATATCACCATAGGCTATGATAAGCAGCCAACTGATGTTCACTGCTGTTACTATTCTTGTGGGGCCGTCAATTTCCTGTGGTCTGTACACACAGATTGCTTGGAAGAACTGATGGTTTTTATGTTCAGTTTGCTCACCTAAATATGACAAGTTCCTCACCACACCACAGATCAACCATTATTGTCTTCCGCAAAGCCTTAGGGTGGTTAATCTTGGTTTTCATTCACCAGCAGCTTAGCTCTAGTGTTAAGGGGACGGGCGTTGAGAGGTGGCAGCTGGGTGTTGATAGAGGATATCTTTCTGAATCCCACTCCACCCTCTGCCTTATGTTTTGAGAGTCTCTCACTGAAGCTGGACCTCACTAATTAGGATAGATAGGTAGGAACCCTCCAGACCCTTTTGTCTCAACATCCCCAGTGCTGATTCTAGGTACGTGCTGCCATTCTGAGCGAGCATTTTACAGGAATTCCAGGGTTCAGATGCTGGTTCTCAAGCTTGCATGACAAGCCTGTCACCCACTGAGCCATCCCCAAGCCTACAAACCTCTTCTCTTTGCTGCCCTCACGGGGAAGCTGGGCACTCTCTGCTTTATTCTCTATGGAGCTCACCACACAGTAGTTAACCTGCAAGCCTGTGGAGGCTCTCATTTGCCTCTCTCTACCTGCCATTCTTCTGGATCCTCTGTACCATTGCCAATCAAAGAGCATCTTTCTCAGGGTACAGTTAAGCATAGTCCATTCCTTCCTGCCATCCAGTGTCCTTCCTGACACATAACCAGGATCTTAGAGGCTGTCTATCTCATGTCCTTAAGTCTAATGCTCTCATAGCTTCTGTGTGAGGAGCTGAGGTCCTTTTTGTGCCCACCCCTTCCACCTCTCTCTTGTCTCCTATTCTTTTCCCAAACCCTCCTGTCTCCTGCCCCTTTCTCTTCTCCTGTCCTACCCCTGTCCCTTCCCAGTGCTCTTCAGTCAAGCTGGCACAGAACCACACTTGGTTCTCTCAGCTTACCCTTTTGGGTTCTAGAATATTCTACAGTCCCATCTAGATTGCCTCATCCTGATTTTTAGCGGTTGTTTCCCACTCATTCCTGAGAAAGGAGGAACTACAAAGTAATTCTTCATAAATCAAACTGTGGACCATGTTTTCTTGCCGCCCTAGAAAGGACATTTAAAAATTTTGGATACAACAAAGCCGGGATATGGCAGCATGATATGTTTTATATGCTTCCTTCCTTCTTTCCTTCCTTCCTTTTTTTTTTTTTTAATTTTAAATGATGCTTCTGGTAAGAGCCATTTCTTGGTTTAAAAAAAAAAAAACCTTCCCTCTTGAAACAAAACCAAAAACAAGCAGAAATTTATAAAGATAAGAACAGAAATGGTTTATACCCTACTTCTGAATGAGCACCCCCAGGTGTACCCTATTTCCAACTAAACACTCCCAGATCTGGCAAGCTTTGTTTTCTGGGGAAGTGAAAGGGAGCTGGACATAGTAGGTCACGCCCATGAGCTCAGTGCTTGGGAGACCAAGGCAGAGGTTTCTGTTTGTCTGAGACCAGTTTGGGCTACAAAATAAAATTCTGACTGAAAAACAGAACAGGGCCGGGAGCAGTGAGCCGTGAATGGTGGTGCACACCTATAAATGAAGAGCTGAGAAGCAGCAGGGAGCTGAGGAGGTCATGGTCAGCCTCAGCTACATATTAAGGTCAAGGCTAGCCTGAGCTACATGAGATCCTGCCTCAAAAAAGTTGAAGAGAGCAGGAAGGAAGGAAGGAAGGAAGGAAGGAAGGAAGGAAGGAAGGAAGGAAGGAAAGAAGGAAGCTCAAGCAAATATCAAAAATTATACAGTACTTCCTTTAAAGTCTCCTGTTGGTTATAGTCTGAGTCTTATTCTGAAATGGAGTTAAATTAATAAATAGAAATGTGGAACACTCACCTAAATATTTACTGATAAAAAGAGAATTTTAGTGCATGTTATATATAACATGGGAGATGTGCATTTGAAAATATACTCACTTTTAGCAGGGCATGATAGCACATGCCTTTGATCCCAGTATTCAAGAGGCAGAGATAGGTAGATCTCTGTGAGTTCAAAGCCAACCTGGTCTATGAAGAGAGTTCCTGGACAGCCAGTGCTACACAGAGAAACCTTGTCTTGAAAGAAAGAAAGAAAGAAAGAAAGAAAGAAAGAAAGAAAGAAACCTCCATATCCACCTTGTCTGAAAATCATATTTATCTGAGTATATTGTATGTGATCTGGTAATCATACTCTTAAACCTTAAACTTTGGGGGATATGAAACTAGTTTTTGAACAGTAGAAGTGAAGGCTGAGGAGAGATAAGTCATACATAAACATGACCACATTCTCTCTGAACCCCACTTAGCTGTTGTGAGAACATCACTCTTGTGTCTTTGTGGATAAGAGCTGTCTTCAAGACCAGCAGCTTGCTCATTACATGTGCAGAAGCCTTGCTTTACCACTAGCTAACCTTCTCCTCTTCCCCTAAAGCTGGTGTGTGAATAGCCTCATTTCTAGCTGACTCCACCCACGCTCCCTGACCAGGAGTTACCTGAAGTCCATTCTCTAACACACATCATTGTGTGATACAGACTTGATCTTCACAGGTAAAGACATTGCTTGGTGATTAGCCAGCGTCTCCTTGGCTGCCCCTGGTATCACCTCTTTAGAGGTTTTCTTTCACATATTTTGAGTTCCATCGATTGCTTTGACTTGAGTCATGGGATGCCATCACACTTCATCAGCACTCATTTTTTTTTCACTGTGTCATACAACTGACTCTCATTTCCCCCCAGGTCCGTTAAATGCACAAAGCACAACTGGAAGTTAGATGTGAGCACCATGAAATATACCAACCCTCCAGGGAGCTTCTGTCAAGATGAGCTTGGTAAACACTCCTCTGTGCTTTCTGTCACAGCGGAGAGGGGCGGGGAGGGGACTTTGGAAGCTTTATCCTAATGACTTCCACTCCGAGTTTCGGATCGGTTCTGATTTTAAACTGTTAGACCCGAGTGATTGATTGATTGTTTGAGACAAGGTCTTCCTTCTCATGCTTATTGATCATTTGCATTTCATCTTTGAAGAACTGTCTGTTCCTTCCACTAGTTCATTTATAGATTGGGTAGCTTGGTTTCTCATTGTTTAGCCTTTTTTAGTTCTTTGCATAGTCTGGATACTACAGCTCTGCCAGATGTACCATGAGCAAATATATTCACCTGGTCTCTGGGCTACCTTCACCAAATTGCTTCATTTGCTGTGCAAACACTTGTTAATGCCATGAGTACTTATCAGTGGTTGGCTCTGTTTCCTGACAGACTGCAGGCCTGTGCAGACATTTCTTAGCCGTGTCTATCTGTATTTTGAACTGTTTCCCTACTCCTTCCCCTAGTGTTTTCACTGTTTCAAATCCTGCATTAAGGTATTTATTCCTTTTGGGTTAATTTTAATTAAAGTAAGAGATAGGGATCTGGTTTTATTCTTGTACGTGTAGTTATCCAGTTCTACCAGCACCGTTTGCTGGAGAGGTTTTCTTTTCCCTAATGTCTGCTTTTGGTATCTTCATCAAAAACTGAAATGCCTCTAGCTAAGTGTGTTTATATGACTTCTTCACTCTGATCCAGGTACCTATGTGTTTGTTTTTGGATCATCCTGTTCTTTCTTACCTAGCTTTGTGAAAGATTTGTACTACTTTTGTTAAATGAATTTATAACTAATTTTGCCGGGAGCTTTACCTGAGCACCGGGTCCCCTCTGAGGCAGCCGATTGGGTGGAGAGTTTGTGGGGGCAAGACTTGGTCTTGTGAGTGTAAAAGTTGCTTAATATTAATAATATTTATTCCCCTTGATTCTTAGTTATTCTGGGGCTAGAAACCAATGGCTGCAAGAAGATTGACACCTGTTGCTTATTACTAAATAACATTTACCTGTCTTGACTCTAAGTTACTCTGAGGCCAAAAGCAGATGGCTTCAGACTGGCCAGTCAAGAAGGAGGCTTGAAGCAATTAACTTTTTATTAAACCAGGAGAAGAGAGTTGCACTTACAAAAGGAAAAAATTTTTACACAAAAAGTATGCATAAACACAATACATTCATACACACATTCATTCTCACATACTTTTTGGGGGGCCAACAATTTGTCTCATCAACTTACATACTTTCATACACACAACTATACTTATATATGATATATATCATATATAAGTATAGATGATAAAATATTATATATATACATATATTATATACAATATATATATATATATATATATATATATATATACACTATATATATGTGTGTGTATACATATATATATGATACACACACATATCTATATATAATTGTGGATGGGGTAAAAGCAAAAGCGCCAATGCAGCAAGAACGCACTCATTCTGGATGAACAAAAGCTTCACCCTTTATTGCATAGAGAAAAGGCTTCTAACCCTTCACTGCTAAATGAATTTAAACACCTGTCTCATTATAAGAAAAGCCTGCCGGCTGCTTTCTGCTCTCTCTATGGCTCCTTCTCTCCCTAGTCTTTTCTCTTCCCTCTTCAGCCCTGTTACATTCTGCTATTTTCTGTTGTCTCTTCTGCTTCTATTTTGCTTTTCCTCTCTCCTTCTACCTCCTTAAATCTGCTCTCTTCTTTGTCTCTCCTTGTCTGCCCAGCCCCTCACCTCTGTAACGCTTCTAGACTCTTTTCCTTCTGCTTACTTAATTCATCGTTCCTAGTTTTTTTGTACTTTTCCAGGAGAAATAGATCACATGGTAATCCAAGCATCCTTTTTTTTTTTCATAAGAGTTCACACAAGTTCAAACATAAACTCAAATCACAAATTGAACAAAAAGTTACAACAAAGATGTTTACATGTGTTTCCATTAAGGCTAGTTATATAACTGAACATTCACTATATGTTATTAGCTCCACAGGTTCATTGAGAGTTTAAAACCGTAATTCTTACGTCTGAGTTCACGTTGAAGTTTTGTATAGATTAGCCCAACCAATATTTTATCTTCTGTCCTTGCACTTACAGTAAAATGTTCATTCCCAGTTTATGGTCTTTAGCTAATGGTTTTACAGCTTAAAGGGATGTATTCCTAAGTTATAAATCTCACGACACCTGAAGACTAGCAGAACTAATTGCAGTTTTCATATTGCAGGGGGTTTTCATATCATTCGCATATGTTTAGAAATTCTATAGAATCGTTATTAGGAATTAAGAAACCATCTATTTCAACTCACATAACATATACTCACTGATATGTGGATACTAGCCCAGAAGCCTAGACTACACAAGATACAATTTACTAAACACATGAATCTCAAGAAGAATGAAGTTCAAAATGTGGTCTCTTCGCCCCTTCCTAGAATTAAGAACAAAGCACACATTGAAGGAGTTACAGAGATCATGTGTGAAGCTGAATCAAAAGGATGGACCAACCAGTGACGGCAGCTGCCAGGGATCCCTCCCATAATCAGCCACCAAAATAAACACTATAGCATATGCCAGCAAGATAATGCTGAAAGGGACCTGATATAGCTGTCTCGTGGGAGGCTATACCAGTGCCTGGCAAACATGGAAGTGGTTGCTCACAGTCAGCTATTAGTTGGAACACAGGACTCCCAAGGAAGGAGCTAGAGAAAGTACCCAAGGAGCTGAAGGGGT